>JAZBGW010002097.1:0-12737 GCA_037464815.1 Mylabris variabilis | reverse complement strand
ATCGTGTGTCAAACATTCCCCATTTTCATAAAAAGTACTGATGCGCAGCCTTAAGAACATCTCCGAGACATTTGACGATTCGGAGTGCGAAAATAGTCAATTTTCAATCATCGATTACTCGCTTGTTTTTTAAGATAATGTCAAAAATTAACGTGCGTTGGATAGAGCATTTCAAGGTGCTTGCTATTTTAGAAAAATGTGATATAATTCTAAATGGCGGAGAAGACTCTTAGACCCTGTTTTTTTCGTCCATTTTCCTCCATAACTGGCTAAAACTTAGTCAATTTTCAATTCATGTCAATGTTTGACAATATCTTAAAAAACAAGCGATTAATCGCTGTTTGATAGGTCGGGAATCCCCTTAAGCACGAGATATTTGAGACGGGCATTATTGGATTGATTTGAATGAGACCTGGGGAACTACTAACAAGTATTTCAGAAATCCGTTTAGTGAGACACGACGATTGGAGATCTCAACATATAGATTAATTGGATGTTGTTCAGTGTATTATTTAGCATGAAACTAGTAAGTTCTGATTTAGTAAAGGATATTTACCTGTATATATTGAACAATTAACCGGGACTTTAGATGCTTAATTAAGTGAATCGTTCCGGGTATCTCTCGATCACATACACACTCTTCTATCTGTCGGACACATGTATCTTCACTTCAATACCGGCGTAATGGAACAATCGAAATTTCTACAATTTCACCGCTACTGTAACGAGATAGAATTTCAAGTATTTAAAAAAGAAACAATGAAGCTTTCTGTAGGTTTAATCTTTTTCTTTAAATTCCTGTATCCTACAACAAAACATAATATTCAGCGAAATATTGTTTAGTATTTTATTGGTGTCTACATTTCTCTTAGTCAACTTTGCGTTAAGGAATTCTCTGCTTTAAGACATCGAATTTACGGTTTCACGACAATTTCTTTACATTGAAGTTGAATTGTTAACGTACTTTTGGTTCATAGCGCACGAACATATCCAAGTTGCGTGCAAGAACGCATAAATTCGACTTCTAATTGTAATCATACTCAAAAAGAACGATTTGATTGCTATTAATAACGAATCTACGCTCACATCTAGCTTGTGAAGAATCGAAATTTCATTTTTAACAAATACTTCTTGTTATTGTATTATTGTACGAATTAAAGATCTAGCATCGGAAACGATATGATTGATAAGTTAGTGCCAGTAAAAGTAGACTGATAACCGAAGATTGATTTCTGTTTAAGAAAGTAACTTCAAAATTCAACAGGGGAATCGAAAGATATAATAAACTACATTAAAATATAGCGACTTTGATGTGAAAGCTTGTCGAAATGAATTTTCGTTTCGCCTTTTATATTTTAATGCTATAAGCTCCATGAATGCGTGTGCTTATTGTTATATTACGGACAACATGACAATAAAAGTTTTTTAGAGATTTTTTAGAAGTGAAGAAACATCCAAAAATAGCAAAGATTCGATGTGAATCTTGCTTAGAAACGAATCCGTATAGGGATTTTTCTAATAAAAAAACTGCCTACTCATAACTGAATAGAAAATAAAATCTTTCGATTGCGTGACGCTAAATTTCTACGTATAATTGACTATGGAATCAAATAATAATGTCTGTCGTGGCAATAAATAACTATCTATTGAATATTTCCAACTTATATTGCTATCTGTAATCACATAAATTTTTTAATAATAAGATTTGTACATTCATCATACGGATCAAATTAATTAAATCTACTCTATTTCTCGTTGTCGATATTGTTGCGGAAAGAAAAAGAAAAAAGCAACCAATCGTAGGGCGGTGGTAGTGATGTGATGGTGTAATTAATCGCTGCCATAAAAACAGTTCTAGCTGATAAATCGGCCAGTTTTAATGGTTTCCGGACGCTTGCTTGATGATGCCACTAATCATACCAGAACCCTCTCTGTATAGATCTCGCACACATTTGATTTTACAGACGGACTTATAGAGGAACACCCCCTATTCAAATCTAACAATTTATTTTAGATTTGTCCATATTAAAAGATTTTATCGCTACGGATTACAAATAGTAACTTTACCAAATTAGTTGTAATGTTTTCAAATAAATCAAGATGTGAACGCTGAATAGTCAACTTAAAAGCTACGTTAAATAATAACCAATTCAGTATTGGATAACTTTAAAATTTAATTCTAAACTGTCAATAAAGCTCACTTAAACTTGAATCAATTCTAATCAAGTCTGTCTGTTGGAGCTTTCCCATTTCAACGAAATAATCGAGAAATCTATACAACAATTATAGTTTCAACAAAACAAATAAAGGTGCAGTTTCTTGTCTATTTTCAAGCCCATTCTCAGTACTGATTCCACTTTAAATTAGTTAAAAGTTATTTCTGATCAAAATAACAGCTGCTAACTTGTGAATATTAAAAATATTAGAGTGGTCCATTTCGTGGTTGAGGTTTCAGTAAATTGGAGATCAATACAAAGAAAATACTAAGTTCTTTCCAAGGTGTTTTTTTATTTTATTACGGTATACCGGTTTCGGCTTGCGCCATTATCAGTGCCCTGCTACAATTGATTGTTTTATGTCAATTTTTTTCAGGTGGAAAGATTAATTCTTATATTTTTATAAAAAACGTTAAATACTTACTCAGAAGTACAAAAAGTTGATACATAAAAGTTGATACATAAAAAACCGTGATTGACAAGAAAGTCACAATTTTGATTTTTACAATTTTTGATCTTTACAATTATAAAATTTAAACTCTTAGAGGTGTATGAAATATATAAGCATACTAATAAGAAGCACAAGCTTCTCAATGATCAAATCGACATCAATTTCGACCCATTATTCAAAACTCTAAATATTTGATTTTAATTATTTATTTCTATTTTCAAATATTAATTATCAACACCTTTATGATAAACATTCACCCTTGTATGTCTCTTGATATCTATTGTAAAATTGTTCTCAATTAGTTCGAAAATTCCAGCATTTAACGTTGTCTCTCCTGACTAGCTTTCGATCTATAATTGCAATTTTGGGTTAAATATATAATCAAAAAAATTTTTCCTTTTCAATATCGCTAATCTGATTGTGGGCAACTATTCTTCTACATTGAATTGTTACATTTTGTATTTTAAATCAAAATTCTGACTTTGTTTGTCAAACATAGTTTTTTATGTATCAACTTTCTGTACTTCTGGGTAAGTTTTAAACGTTTTTTATAAAAATATAAGAATTAATCTTTCCATCTAAAAAAAATTAACATAAAACAATCAATTATAGCATGGTACTGATGATGTCGTAAGCCGAAACCGGTATACTGTAATAAAATAAAAAAAAAACCTTAGAAAGAACTTAGTATTTTCTTTGTATTGATCTCCAATTTACTAATTAAAAATATTATTGAACGCTAATTAGTTATAATAGTAATAATTAATTATAATATATCAGCTGCCTGAAAATTAAACGTCGTTTCTTTGGGAAGCCAAATAAAAAGAAAGATTAGGAAACCTAAAATCTGTGAATTGTTTGACGGGACAGACTTAACGATACTAACGATATTTAAGACCATCTTATTTTAACGTGATGTGTCATTTATACCACAATTCTTTCCAAATAACTTAAAACTTCCATAGTTCTTGCATTTTTTTTTAAGGTTTTTCAAGCTTCGTTACAATTCGCCCCTAGGAAAATTTGGATACAATCAGAAGAACTAGCAAACGTCGTCATAATCGGAGGTTTATTGGTTGTAAAAATTATTTGTTACAAATTTCCTATTTTCACTTTGAGCTTTTAAGGGCATATCGGACTTAAATGTCGATTCGGCGCGCAAAAATAGTCCATTTTCAAACATCGATTACTCGCTTGTTTTTTTAAGCTATTGTCAAAAATTGACGTGCATTGGATAGAGCATTTCAAGATGCATATTCTCAAGCTTTCTGTTTTGCAAAAATATCATAAAATTTTAAATAGCAGTTGAACCCAATATTATCGACTTTCACTATTTATTAATTGATTTGACAGCAAATTGAAAGAGCTTTTCAAATCTACAAGAATAAAAAAATTTCAATAGTGATTCCATGCATAATTTTTAAAATAGAAAATCATACTCTTGAATTTAGAAAGGTGATATGAAAGGCGAAGACATAGAGTTGGCTTAAAATCTAATTTTGAAAATCAAGTGATTTTCACGGAAAATTTTTACCCACTTCTTCACTTATTATTTAGAACTATTAAAATTAACTAATTTGGTTTTTGATTGACATGAAAATGCCGGAAATTTTATCTTTTTCATGATCTTATCATTTTAAGTGTAAAATATTTTGAAAATCTGTCTGGAAATTCGATTTTCAATAGACGCTGTGTGTTGTTATCGGAAAACTAACAAAGATAGGAAAATTTCTTAAATATTTGGAAAGCTCTTCAAATTTGCTATTTAAATCAATTGATAAATATTGAAAATCGTTAATATTGGCTGAGTTTTAGCCAGTTATAAAGAAAATGTACGACAAAAACAGGGTTCAAAAGTTTTCACTGTTATTCATAATTTTATCACATTTTCCAAAACAGAAAACTTTAGAGCAGGCACCTTGAAATTCTCTATCCAACGAACGTCAATTTTTGATAATATCTTTAAAAACAAGCGAGTGTTTGAAAATTGACTATTTTCACACGCCGAATCGACATATATGTCCGACAAGTCCTTAAGCTTTCTTAACTGTGCTAAGATCAATGTCAGCATTGTTTATTAGCAGTAAATGTACACGATAAAGCTCTTCTTCAAGTGATTCCATCTCAATTACAAGCTTAGCTAGTTGTCTATTGTGGAACATTTAATTAATGTAGGTTTTTGTCGAGTCTTGTATGATTTCTAAGTTATTTCTTTGAAGATGACGCCTACGAAGAATAAGTCTCCATAATTGAGTTGTTTTGATATACATCCCCTCATATAAATCATATCGATTTTATTGAATAGAATTTCAAAGTTTTATGTGTGGAGATTTTCTGGAATATGCTTTAAATTCTAACCATATATGAATTGTACGGAAACTTAAAATAACATGATCATAATTTAGTTTATACAGCAATATTCTGACTGTACGAATAACTAAAAATCAGGAAATACATATTATAAACGTCTGTAATGACTGGGTAAGTCGTCTACAATTCTACACTATTTTGAAACCGGCTTCCGATTCGTTATTCAGTTTAGATGTGCGTGTGTAACGATTAAAAACAAAAATCCGTCAGCCCCATTGTGTTCGTTGGAATTTAGTATGAAAATGACTATTATTCATTCGCTCGACAACTTTCTTTTTTCGTTTCCAATGACTTGGAGGAAAATTGATTTCTTTAGCTTAAAATCTTACTGTATTTTTTAAAGTTGTCGGTTAGTTTTTCAATAATAAACTTTTTACATCAATCAAGTTTTATTAAAAAACATAATTTAATAAATTTCATCACCTGGTTGTATTATTACTGAAACGAATAGTTGAAAACTATGTTTTAGAGTTTTGTTCGTATTACTGGTGGTGTACGTACAATTTAGTATTCGAGTAGCAATAATGACTACAATAAAATGGGAATCCCATCGGAATTTATCGTGAATTTGCCTGGTGCTGTGCCCATACAGCTTTCATTCTATTTGTTCGTTTGTCGTCAATAAACCTTCTAAATTTCATTTTTGAGAGAATCAATAGGAAACTAAATGCAACCAACCAATAAAATGGGAACATGGTTGAAAATTCTAATTATAACACAATATTGAAATGTCACGATTCTATATTGAGAATTCAAGGCAAATATATAACATATTTTTACGTTTTTTTTTGTTATGATTATAACACATATATCCACGGAGAGTAAGCATCGATCTTTTAGATAGGGTATAAAGCGAGTTTCCCAATGATATACTGCTGGTATGGGCTCCATTTAGGCCCTAAGGGACCTGGTTGATGGAGTTGCAGTCACACTGTGTCAGCAGATTGAGGGCCATACTCTACGGACTGGTACGGTTCACTTAATCTGGTAATTGCATAATTGAACTGGTGGCATATTTGACGAAAACTTAACCATTAAAATGATCCTTGCAACAAAGAGCACAGATTCAAATACCTGTGCTATATAAACTAATCTCAATCTGATAGAGTTTGGAGATGTTTTGTAAAGTGAAAGTTTATAGATTCCTACTATATAAACTAAAACTAACTAACTATTAAGGTTTCTAGTACTAACATCAAGTGATCGATAAGCTCAACTAATTGCTCCCTAGTCACTTATCCATACACATGCGTTTAGATATTTGTAAATAGTTCATCAATAGTTCAACAAATCTCCATTAAAATTATAGTTCTAGGACACTGTTTGAAATGTATGGCAATGAGAAAATGTCATTTTTGTTAATACAACTCTAGGCAACAACAAAATCAAATAAACAAAAATAATAATTGCCCTCATATTGTGTAAACAACAAAAAATAAACTGATGTAAAGCTCGAAGCTTTCAACAAACATTGAAACAACGAAACAATACTAACAATAATAATCCAATTTTCTGTTTTTTTTCCTTTTCCCTGTTGCATTGTAATTATGTGTGAGATGAAAAGTTCGCTTGATGTATCGTCGAGAAATTTCTATGTTGAAATTTTGCATCAAGACGGTCAGTATCAAAGCTAATCAAACAAAAACCCGACTGTTGTAAAATATAAACGATAGTTTGTGTATATAAAATAAATTCCCAAAGCATTAATAATGTTTACTATACACTATAGGCGCCAGAAATAGAAACATAGGAAAAACATCGGTTCCGCCTATCTACAAGATGTTTCAAAACATGTGCCGGAAAATGAAACCTGTGATTCTTTGGCTCTTTCTGAGGAAAAAAGTTCGCAATTCAGGCTCGAGATATAAGGTGTAAAGATTTTTTTTTTTGACAATATCTCAGAAAACATTTGAGATACAGTACTGAGCTTTTGTCCACGTCATACCACTCATTTTGGTTGATTTATGAGTGCTAATTCAATTTTTCTTAAAATGAGTCAAGGGATCATACCCTTCATTTTCAGATACATGTTTTGAAATACCCACGACGAGTTCTGCATCATAAATTAATTTTTTTCTCTAAAGCAGGCCAGAGTACCTTTTTTAAATAAAAAGATTGGCGTCTTAAATTGTGATTCCAAAATTGCAATTTTCTCACTGCCATAGAAATTAGGGCCAAAAAAAGGCTTGTTAAATCCTAAAATCTTCGCCACTGGCATATTAAAATAAATATAATACCCAAAATGAATGGTATGATGTCGACAAAATCTGAGTACTGTATCTCAAACGGTTCCTGAGATATTGTCAAAAAACAATAAAAAAAATTCTTTAACATCCTGTATTGAAAACGTTGCGTTTTTGGACCTACGTTATTGGAAACTTTTTTTCTTAAAAAGGGCCAAAGAATCACAGGTTTCATTTTTTAAAACATATTTTGAAACGCCCTGTATATGGTTGATTCAATAAAAAATGTTAGATCTGTCTTGCAAGAAAAAAGTTATTAAAAACTTGCTGAAATTAGTGTTATAATTATGAATTAATCGAATAGAGATTGTTGCATAAAAAGATAATGTAGTAGAAATAAATATCTTGAGTCCCTCCTTTATCTGATGCATTTTCAGGGGAATGTTTCACGAAATAAAGGGATACCGTGCGACAAAGCTACCAAATCCTTAACTTCTGGTTATTATTGTCTTTTAAACTAGAAAGTTTGAAGGTCGATGTAAACATATTCTTTCGTACAAAAGAAATTGCTTTGTTTGGTCATAGGACTAAGGGTGGGTGGTAATAGCTGCCATCGTTTCCAATTTTTAGACCACCTAAGTTCAATCTATCTTTTTCTAACTAATATCCAAGTAGTATAGATGTTCCTATTTTTGGCGTCTTTAGTGTATAGGTATAGCCTAATAGTTGTTTATATTATCCAGTAATAACAGCGCTTTGTTAAGTTTAAATTTAATTGAGTTGAAAAATATTTTTTTACTTCCAAATTGACATAAACAGCTATTTGCGAATGACCGATTGCCGATAGCGTTTTTAATTTTTATTCAAAGCAAAAAAGCTGCAACGATAAATTGAATTTGAAAAGTACAACAAAAGAACAATTTTGAAACAAATCGTACAGTTTTTATCTGTAAAGCTTTTGAAAGGATTTTGTTGTTATCATTTCTACAATAATAACTTGCACATTATTCATTTATTGTTTTTTATTGAAGCTTATGCATAGATTTTTGTCTATTCGAATCGATGAAAAAGACGGAAATTCCGTTAACAAAATAAATAAAAATCAACGGTCTGTATTGAAGGAAATGTAGCGTACAACATTACGTTGTATACATGAAGTGAACGTATGCGCTTTTAGACGACGTAAAAAACAAGCTCCTTATGCCGTGCTTTTATAATTCGATTCGAATAAAATTATAACAACGACTACTATCAGAATAAGCGAGTGGAAAGAACGAGGCTAAAATATGAGTTGCACTTTATCAGATTATTGGATTAGCACGTGCCAGGTTGCAATTACGAGGACGTTTAAGTTGCACTAGCAGGCAACAAATAGCATCGATTACGATCTCCGCCTCAGTGCACTTCTACAAGACCACAACCGTTGTTAAAACAAAGAAAAACAATATTTATTCTAGTTAATAACATTACTGAATGTTAAATGGAAATTTGAACTGAACTTGGTGCACCCTAATTGCGCACATATTTATTCTACGATAAAATCTCTACAATTTTTTTTGCACTTGTAAAATTACAAAAATAGTTGTGTCAGAAGTAATTGAAAATATAACTATAAATATAACGTTTAGAAATAGGAATACAAGAGTTGTTGGAAGAAAATCATGTTTTGTGTTCTGAAATCACAATTCGATATTGCCTGGCAAAGGTGAACCAGTAAGACGAACGACACGAAAACCGCATTTATTTCGATTAGATTATAACATTGGCACGCACGAAACAAATAAAAGTTTTGTGAAATTTCCAAAAAACACGCTTAATATTATGAATTCATAAAATTGTACGACAACAACAATAATACGAAACGATTTCTATTATAAAACTAGAATTGCAATTGGTTGTTCTTTGATTGTATTGAATGGAAATTCAATTAAACGACCAATTCCGAAATTAATATGCAGACAAGAAACGTTTTTATTGGTGGTCAAATTCGATTAAAGATTCTACCCGAAACAAGGGTTCGTGTTAATTAATCGAAGGATAAGAACGTGACTCCTAGATCAATTAAAGCACATATGGTGGCTATTGGTGAACAAGAACTTGTAATATTTGATCCCAAAAATTGTTACAACTTTGAAATCAAATTTGCCGTTGTCGTGTGTAATAAAAGTCCACTTTTGTCATTCAGATTTGCCACTTTTCATTTTTCTTCTAAAATTTATAACGAATTTATATTGATGGTTGAAGGACAATAATTCGCACACATTAATAAATCAAGAGCTGAATCTACAGAAAATGAAGAAAATATTTTTCCGTCTATAAAATTCCCACAAAAAAGAGTGTAGTTAAAGAGTAATAAGGTGTTTGTTTATTCATTAATCAAATCAAGTTTAAGAAAGTATTTCTAAAAAATACCACAAAAATAACGTGTTTGGTTTGTCAAGTCCCCTTATCGTTCAAAAATTTGCGCAAAACCAGCCTGAAATCTACTAAATCTTAAGCTTTTGACGATTCAGTTGCAAAACTTGCTAAAAAATTTGAAGATCTTCCTCAAAAAGTAGACAAAATTTGGCGAATTATTCTTTTTTTTGCGATTCAGTAGTAAGACTCAGAAAAATTGAGAACTCTTAAAACTTCGACTTTAAGTGAAGGCTTTAACTGAAAAATTGGATTAGAATGTCTAAATTGTCCTCTTTTCATCAACTTAATGTCAAAAATCTTTGATCTCAAAAATCGATTCAATAGCAAGAATCGCTAAAAGTCTTGCCTAAACTAAAAAATAACAATAAATCCAGCAACTAAATTGCTTTTTTTTCACGATCTTAAGCCAACGCTGATTTTTATTCATATTTTTATGGTTTCCGGTAAAATCCCACAATTGTCCATTATAGGTTTCGATGATTATTGTTAGTACAGAAATCGTTCAAGCGAAAAGCAATTTAGTTCTTCAAAGCAATTATTCCCTGATAAACGTAATAATTGTAAAATTGGAAAGAATGAACTCTTGTAATTAGACAAGAATAACTGAAATTTAGCATGGGACGGGTGTTAAATTTTAAGAATTCTACACCAAGTGGATTTTCCGTGTAAATTTGTCATACAACCACAATTTTGTTTTAAATTAAATTCTTTTATTTCGAATTTCACGATTCCCTGGCTTTTTTTCATTAAAATTAATAAATGTAAAGTCGAGCTTCGTCGAGAAACGAATATCTTTAATTCTGGATATTTTATTATCAACTTTCAGCGTTTAAAATATCCTTTTTAAACAATATCTGTTGTTAAAGGTGAAGATGATATGGAGGAAACAATCCCTTCGTTATTTAAGATTACAAGACGAAATTGTCGTAACGATGATATTTTCTTTAGAATTTCGTATATAATAAGAACTGTAGTTGAATATAATGATTGATCGAATGAACAGTGTGTAGGCTTCTCGTTATATTTTCACTTCACGAATTTTATAATTCTTGTCATTTGTGGTCGTCGTCACTGCAGGTAACAACAGTTGACGGTACGCTACTTTTCTTAGTTATTTTCCTACCTGAAAAACTCAAAATTTGAGGTAAATAAATAAAAAAAACATTCCATGTATACTACAATATAAAAAACGTCGAGATAAGACTTTATAAATAACAGGATTAATTATTTTTCTCATCAAAAGCAGAAATTGTGATAACATTTTATATTAAGACAGCTCGGGTAAACGCTTTGAGGTATTGATCTTTAAAAATTTAAAGTCTTGACCGTAAACACGCAATTTAAGATTTTATTTACAGAAATATCCTGGCGCTTCGTTTTCTTTATGTTTATTTAAATCTTTTGCATAAGCTTCAAATTGAAAGGTTTGAACTCAGATTAATGGTTGAAGTTGATTCACGTTTTGCTTATAACTACAACTTTTCATTAAGACTATTTATATTTAAATTTCTTCTGTTTCACCCTATAATTTATATTATTTTTCCTATAACTTTGCTGCGGTACAACTTGAATCAGAATCATATCACGGGATATGAGAATAATTTTCTTCCAACAAAGAATCAACAAGCAAGACTCTCTGCGTTATAAACTTGATTAGACAACAAACCAGCTGATTAATTTCTTGAAAGCCCACTCCACTGAAATATACGCAATTCTACTAATTCACAGACAAAAAAAGGAGACATCATATAAAGAATGTGAACGATTTGCTAACGTTAGGCCATTAAATCACCACCTGTAACCTGGACTATGTAAGTCTTTGTAATGTGACGTTTACATTAAGCGATTTTTTGGGTTGTTTGGCGTGATCCATCAATTAGAGTTAACGAACCGATTCTATTGGAGCAATAAAATACAAAAAGACAAAATGGATAGAGAACGTCGAACCAAAAAAAAATAAATAAATAATTGGTGTATCTAGTTGAGGAAAATCTAATTAAACATGATTTATCAATTTGTCCGACCACCCACTATAGTTATTCAATTAATACATTGAATCTCGTTTTGTCGGAATTAGGACAAATTAGATTTTAAATATTCAACCCCTACCATATACGAAATTGGTTTTTACAATGTAGGCGTTATCTAGTTTTAGAAATAGTCCCTTTAGAATTAAGTTATTGTTCCAGGAGTAAATATTTAAAATTACAATAGCAACTGAGAATATTCGACTATTATTAAAAGACATATTCAAGACAACATTTATCTTTGTGTATACTGGATCGTTGGCGGAAGTTTGAGAATTATATTCTAAAGACAATTGTATGTTGTCATGGAGGACCGTTTAGTTTTCATTAAAGTCGACAATCATAGTCGTGATGGGAATATAACGGATAGATATAGAACCAGTTCGATTCTCTATTGGAGGGTAGTTTTGTGTAAATTTCATCACGCCATCGTTAAATATCGACGCGGCCGTCACGTCACTACTATAATGACTGGAAAGATCGAAGAGACTTTAAGTATTGCGATCGACTTACATTCCAAATATTATAGCCATTTTATTGGATTGACAATAAAGAGATGTGTGGTGAATTGTGAAGAATGTAGTAGAATTATACGGGTGTTACTGATAAGGGTAGATGATTAATTGTATTCAGTGGTAAACCTTTTCTCAGCAATTACTATGAAAATCGGCATGCGGTAAAACAACAATAATCATTTTCAGTTCCAGGCAATATTAGTATCATATTATTTAGAATTTTGGGAAAAATGGGGAAAGGAATGGACGAATACAATAATTATTAGTATCAGTCACGATTTTTTAAAGTATTTGCATAGTAAGAACTCTTAGAATTGAATTTGTCCCTCTTTAACTAACACGGTGCCAAATCTTAATTTAAGGGACAACAATACAGATCTCCCTTAATCGGAGCCGGCCCTACATTTTGCGGGGCTCAGTACATAGTCGCGTAGAACGACCTCTTCTTACGAGGATGTATTGATATCTAGTTAGCCTAGACCAGTTCCATGCAAAAACAAAATATTGCGTTACCGAAATTGTGAAAATCGAAAAATTGGAGTATCGAGCCATCATCA
>JAZBGW010002096.1:359-12099 GCA_037464815.1 Mylabris variabilis | reverse complement strand
ATCGTCGATATCCCGCTTGTTTTCTGAGATATTGAAATTTATAAATAAGGGTTAGAACAACCCTTTCTCGGTGCATTCGCGGCCATTCTTCGTTTTGGAACACTTTGAAGAAATTCTGAATTAGAGGGGGAAATCTTAGAGTATGTCTTTTTTATATATTGCCCCACATAACAGGCCATAACTTGGCCAATATTATTTATTTCGCAACTATTGTCAGGCAGTAGATAGAAAATTGAACGTGTTTCCCTAATATTCAAGGCGTTTTCCGATACAATTATTGTTAGTTTTCCGGAAAATCAATGAAAACTTCGAGAATTTTTTGTATAATTTTAAAGATAAGGAATTATAGAATACATTGTTTGAAAGCTTATGCGTGGGGAAATTCGTCTATACTTTATGTATTATTTTCACTTATTAAGGGTCGATTTCATCCACTTCAGTTAAGCTTAATAAACAGTTAGTACAATTGTGCTATGACTATAACAATCGTTTCTATGACTTATTTGTTCGTTAAAATTTAACAGACATTGGTGAAATCGACCCTAAAAGTAATTATTTTGCAACCAAATTTTATTCAGTTTGTTTTAAAAATCCCCGGAAAATGAACTTTTCTTGATTTTTGCAAAACAAATTCGAGCTTATCGTCGCATTTCAAGAAATAATGTGTGTGTATTGTTTACAAAAGTAAATAAAAGGCCCGAAAAACAATACCGCTTACTATCCCGCCCTGTTAGAAACAGTAGAATTTATCGTGATTGTATAACTTGAGCATACACTATGAAGAAAGTGGCGACAGGTAAATATTTGAAACGCAACTTTAGCCCCCAGGAAATTTTGAATATAAATTACAAAATTATCAGTGTTTATCTTTTTAAAGATGTAATTGAATTGAGGTTTGTTAACTAATTTTAATGAAGCGAATTTCTACATTATTATCATTTTATAGATCGATCGTGATTGGGGTTTATTTCCAAACTCTCACATTATGTTGTGGTCGTGGTCTTTTGAAAACAACCCCTAACACGACTATTTACTAGTCAAAATAGCTTTGATGCATGCATATGGAAGTATAGATCGGTATTTTAATAGTGATAGTAATGAAAGAGGAACACATTGAAAACTTCCGGTTAGAGATTGCAGGAAATATGTACGCAGCATTCATTTTAGCGTCTGATGATGACGAAAAGCGAGCTAGAATAAAGACAAGGGTTGAAATTATTAAATGATACAGCCAGTACGTGACAAGAATAGACGGGAGCCTTTTATGTAAAACTGTAAAATCGTGAAAACGCTTTTACAAATTCAATTTATGACAAACAGGTACATGTGTATAAAATGAATGTGTCCAGTTTTATTAGATTATTAATGAAATTTTATACGAAACAGTAAATTTTGAATTGATTCCTGTAATGTATTCGTGAGGTGTATTCGAAATTTATGGCTCTCTTTACAGCACACACAGCTACAGATGAACATGTTGTTTCTATATTTTACAGCCTCCAACAGAGGAATAATTTTCTGGTGTGTTAGTTTCTTGACTCGTATTGTTCAAGGTGTATACAGATCGGGCAACTTCTCTAGTTATAGAAATATTGTCTATCTTGATGAGACATGGTACGACATCCATGATTCTGCTCATTGTGCTTTGGAAACCTCACTTTCACGTGGCAAAAGAATTATTATTTTGCACTGAGACGGGCGGGTGCCGAATTATTTGTGATGATCGGCGAAAAACTTAAAAAAAATGTATTTTGAGCTGCAAAATATTTAAAAAATGAGCTTGTAACGCATTGATAGAGGTAATAATTTTAAATAGTTAGTCCGGTTCAACTCATGCTCCATAAACTTTTTTATTGATTTATTTGTTTTCATGACATTGTTGCTAATTAATGAGATTAACTGATTAACATCATTTTTGTTAAAACGGATAGACAAAGATAATAAATTTTAAATATCCGCTTGTTTATTGTAAAACTGTAAAGTCGAATGCAAGTATAAAAGAAAGTGATGTGTTTGGTTTTTAGATCACCTATTTTCTGTCTCTTTCTTTCATATTTTGCAAAAGTGCCTATTTCAGTGACTAGTTCTGTATACGTGGGTTAAACATTTATAACGAACACATTAAAAGTTTCATGTTTGTCGATATTTTCCAAATGTACCTATTTCACTGACCAGTGCTGTATATGCAGCGTTTGAAGTTATAACGAACACATTAAAAGTTTCATGTTTGTCCCACAGGTAGAAAGTAGTAGAGGCATTTTTATAAGGAAGATTTCTACTTATCCTTGTGTTGTTTGAGTGGGTTTTTGAAAAATGTTAAGTGTGACATTGTGATCCTCCAGGGTGTCAGGTAAACATTATTATTATTATTATTATTATCATAGCGTTGTAGCGTACTCTTATGAAAGCGCTAGAGTTTATAGTTATAAAACAACATCCAACATCTTAACATAGATTTGCTGTGTATACACAAGGATCGATAAATAAACCAAACTTGGGTCTTGCTAACTAATACTAACTGAACGTATATTGATAGTGGTTTAAGATAAGCAATTGCTATGTTGCCTAAAATGATTTTTCAAAGTGTGTCACGCAACTGTAACGAAATCTTTCAACAATTGTACAAGTCTAAACCGAAAATATTTCTATTGTACACTTTTCTTAATTCAGATTACGCGTATTAAAGCGTTTGTAAACGTCTCTATGCATATACATTATGCTTTTATACATATACCATTATACCGGAAATACATTATTCACACACATAAACACGTATATGTATGTATATGGTGTGATTTATATCGTGTCAGGCATACATTTTGATTTCATTGAACTCAACGGCTGCAATGTCTGTTTTAATTTTTTGATTATTTATTACCAAAAAAATATCAATTGCAAAATTGAATCCATGAAATGAATTATATTTTATGCTAATCTTGATTTATTTAGTTGATTATTGTTAATCATCTTTTTAAATAGTCCAAGCGTATTTATATTTTTGTCGTGTTACTGTTGTTGTTATTGTTGTTCTTGTATGTTTCAAAATAAAAGCACGCGAACCGTGCACAATAGAAAGAAAAATCAATTCTTATACGAAAATATTTTAAAATTAATCGTCCAATAAATATCGTCGCAAAACAGGACTCACTGTTTTTTTCTTAATCACGCTCATCTTAAGGGGATGCTGGAGTCCGAAAATGTGTCATGTTTTCATTTTTCTTTAATCATCGATTTCACGCTTATTTTCTGAGATTATCAAACGTTGTAACCAAAGTTGAATTGGACGTTTTACCCGAAGAAGCTTTCCATTTTGAAAATGTTTCACTAAATTCCAGAGTACAGAGGAAAATGTCGGAGCATGTTAATTATTTTTAAAATCACACAGTTTCTACAATTTTAAAGATAAAAAAAATCGTACAGCAGCTTATTTGAAAGCTTATTTAAGGGCGGAAGGTAGATGGTTTCCAAAATCAAAAAATGCGGGATTGTACCTCTATATTCATTGATTAACATTATAATAAGGATGTAAATTGAAATATTATTATACTCATTTTATGTTGGATTTATTCAGATCACTAATAATAAGATTTATATCAAGTTTGAAGCTTAATAATCTGACTGGCATCTATTAATTGTCTGATATTGAATTATGGCATTCAATAATTTATAAACGCTTTGATTGCAACTCCGGTAATAAATCTAGACTAGAAATTGCACGATTGTATAATTTTAATTACTTTCTAGATATGTGCACAACAGTGAAACATTTTTGAAATTCTATCAGGACTTGTATAAATGTCAATTTGTTCGTTTACTAGTTGGCATATTCTGTTGTCGAGGATTTGCTTTGACGTCAATAAGGAATTTAGATGGTTTTAAAGAACTGACAAAGCTTTCTAAACTAACAACGAACCTTCCGACTGCAACATTATGAAATGCAATGGAAAAAGAAAGATTAAGATTATTTATATGAAATATTATCAGTAACCGGTAAATATAGCAACTGTCGCCAACTGTCTTATGTTTTTCCACCATGCAAACACACAATCTTTCTCAATAAATCAGTGAAATTCGTCTGAAGTAATCCTTTAAATTCTTGAACATTAAACGTTACTGATTTATGGTTAAACATTACTACATCAAAAGACAGATATTAGTAGGAAAACAACACATATACATGTACAAAAACCGGAAATCCGACCCGAATAGCAAATTATCTATCAACTAAATAAGTTTAAAAGTATTTCCTACGACCTGTACAATTCGTATCACTTTTCTGCATCGATTGAAATGTCCCTCCTGTAACTTTGCCTTTTAAATGAACTGTTTCAATTCCGAACTAGAAACGGCTTTCAACTACAGTCAAATTGATAAACTTGTCATTATAAATTTATTTGAACTGCAACAACAGCAATAATAATGTTAAAGGTGAATTTTATGAAAATTTTAAACATAAATTTTACAAAATGTATCGTTCTATATTCCAACTAGCTTGTGTTTTAGAAAAACTCAAGACAGTTAGGTGGAATTATATAATAGAAGAAGCGTTAATGTTGTATTCATCGTTGTTGCTTTCAACCATACTGTAACGGATACAACTTGGCGTGTTCTGTATATTTTCGAAATGTTGTTAGTGAGGAAGCAATTAACTTAATATTTATTTACCAGATTTATTATTGTACTCGGTTTTTATAAATCTACATGTATACGGAACGTTTATTATAAAGTCGGCCATAACAGCAAGATATATTGTGCATAATTTTTGATAATTTAAGATTTGTAATTTTAATAATTGCCCAAGCTTTCAGAAATAAACGAAAATAAATGATATCTAGACATATTTCAATAGATCGATCTTAGAGGGTGAAAATGGTGGATGCGCCGGGCCTATTTCTTTATTTAAACGATTTAGTGTTTAATAACAATGGTGAAGTTTTCAAATTTGAATCTTTCAACTAAAACAAAACTTTAATGAAGACTTTAAAAAGGGATTTTGATAGAAACTATTTTGTTAACAAGAAGTGAGCACCTTCAGGTTATGTTTCAATTAACCTCCCATTACGGTTCTACTTGAATTACCTGATTGTAATTAAAATTCAACAAATTTCCATCAAATTTCCCTGTTTATTAAAAATAGTCGTAAATATAAGAATCTTTGCTTAATTAGCTTAAATAGTGGTCGTTTAACTAACACGAAATTCTATCAAATATCTTGTTAAGTGGTCTCGAATTAAACAGTAATAATTTAGTGCCAGTTACTATTAAACTGTTAAATTAGAGTGATAAGGATAGAGATATAGAAATGGCTGTAGGTTAGTTGGTTATCACAGGACTCATTTAATATCAACACGGTAAGCGTCGTGACGTCTCTCATTGGGATATGCTGCATTATCGTGTCGGTTGTATCTCTACAATTTTGTGCATTGCAGTATTATATAAAACATACATATTATAACACAGCATTCGCACATCTGTGTTTTTAAAAGTACATTTTCAACTAGTAAAACAAAGATACGTTTATTGTGTAATACAAAATAAATAAATAAATAAATCTTCTGTCATAAAAATCTAGAATATCTAAATTTACATCATCACCTTGCTGTTACAGTTTTAATAATATCCGTTCCATACTATAAAATTCGAAAGTGATTAGTTTCCAGTAGGTGGCATCTAAATATAAATAAAATTGTCCCCGAGACAAATACGATACAACGAATTTAGAATAGATTTGGCTTAATTTAGTTTTTGATAAAATTTCGCTCGTTGTCCGTACTTTTGCGTTGAAAATACGAAAATAATTTATAGATGAAAGCCAACTTGGTATGTTAGTATATTGTAGGCTATTTTTTCGTTAACATACACCCGTGTATTTCCTGCTCATACAGAATGAAAAGGTAGAATATACGTTTAAAGACGGTTGTTGAATATTTGAAAGCGACCTTAGTTGTAGGGCATTAAAGCGTCGAGCCTAGAGCAAGATCAACGTAGCAAAGGAGTACGGGAAATAAAAGGAGTACGGCTCTTTTTAAAACTGGCAAATCATCCCGTTATCAAAAGAACGTTTTGATTAGAAATTACGAATACAAAGGCGTATAATTATCTAAAAAAAAACATAGCGTGTTTTTTACACTGCTGTTAAACCAATATTGAAAATAATGGAGAAAACGTGTACAGTAGAAATGGATCAAATAATTAAATCATGATATAATATAGAAATAATTATAGCCCCATTAAGTAAATTATAACGTAATGATTGTCAAACAATAAATCAGTATTCGTTGAAAGAGAACAATGGTGTCTTCGATATTTGCTCGATTTATTTTGACTCGTCTTGTCGACTGAATTATTTTATTTGCAGTATTAGCAAAAATTAACTGTTGTAAATGAGAGTGAATTACTCATTTTTTTGTTGTTGTTAAATGTACGAGCTCTCGGGATCGCCTGCCTGCAATATTAATTGGCTACAGCTGAAATGCCATAGAACAGTGGCCTTATTTATGTCATAATTTATTAAATCTTCTCAAGTGCCTTGTAATTTCCTCCATCCCATGTATAAATACCATTTGGAAACTTAAAAAATTCAATACATTTAAAAATTTAATACTCAAAGAAGCGACTTTTAAATGAACGATCATTGGATCAATGTGACATTTATTTACTAGAAACAACAAGAATCGATTAATTGAACAAAAATTAAGATGTGTCATGGAGCAAGATTGATTAGATTCACGCTTAAAATCTTAACTGGCAGCAATTTATTGTCAGAGGGTCTCTCCACGTTAAGTGTAGGTTCAAGCTACTAGTTTATACTTTTAATCTTCTACTCGGAGGATATTCTGTTGCCTCAATATTCTACACACCCTTAGACTGCTATAGGGTGATTGTAATGGAATTGCCAACTTAGATAAAAGGAGCGGTGCTGGCTTTAAAGAAGCGAATTTTAGACCTTTATTGGTGAATGTTTATGGTTTTATTTTCTGTTTCTAACGACTTCTTGCCTATTGTTGAACGAACAAACTAAAAATAGACAACAAAAGTCAATTATTTATTTATTTGAAAACTTCTGTTATTAATGGGAAATAATTTAATATTTATAGTTCAGTTTATATCGCCGTAAATCACGGTATTATTTGAAGGATAATGGACGATATTCTACAAATAATCAAATAAAATTGACCTTTACACCCGAATTCTTACACCATCTGAACGGCAATCAGATAAATATGAAGTTAAATCCAAGTCAATCTGTTTGAGCCTTAATCCTGCAACAACATCGAGATAAGAGCATCCGACAAAAAACTAATTTAAGCGAAAAGTGTTTCGGTATCGACGAAAAAAATCTCAGTCAAACTATAACCGTTTCCTTCATCTACGGAAATCTTTTCGTCAATAAATCAGAACGGTTTTACTGATTTTAAACGACGAAGAGGAAATGAAAGGGGAATTGAAAAATGAGTTTTCAAGTAAATACAATTTGTAAAAACACAAAAAAGACCAAAATTGCCTAGAAATCAATTTAATATCGTTGTTGTAGCTGTTATTGTCGTTCGTCGAAAAGAAGACACGAAGAATAAGGAATATTTAAATTGAATTACGAACGAGTCGATTCACATCGTTCGTTTCAACGTTCTTCACCCCCTGCTAAAACGGTATAAGAGCGACATATTCGCATTAAAATTAAAAACGGCTTCGTCATTATGCCAAATTGGCTCGTAATTTATTGTTTATATTTTAGAATTGCAAATTATTTTGATAAAACCGGAAATTGAAAAGTGAGTGATGAAACAAGTAGTTTCATAGGGATAATGGAGAATTTACAGGACAATGCCAATTATTATAGTAAATAATTCTTGTTATTTTTTTATTTCAGTTAGACTTCATTTAATTTTACGGTTGTATTAGTGCAAATATTGAAGCTTAATAAAAACAATCAATTTAATCAAATATCGTCAACTTTAATTTATTTTTAATTGAAACTTCAGTAAATTGAATAAATGAATAAATATTTACAACGGTATAACAGTGGGTAGTTTCATGTTATTCTAACAGGAGAAAAACACAATTATACCAACAGTGTTTCCATATTCGTTTTTTGTCCCCGTCATGGAAACTGTTTAATTTCAACAGAAAATTAACATTTCTCTTGGTTTCTTTTATCGTTTATTTCAACAAGTTCGCCCAAATGATCATGAAATGCGTGACCAAATGTTCGTCATAGTATTACAGAATAATAGTACAAAGGAAATAAAATAAGCTTCTTTCTTATTGTTGAAATCAAGAAATGTAAGCGCCGACTTTAGGAAATTGAACGAATGATAAAAGTTAAAGATATAAACGTAATTGTTAAAGTGGGCGTACTTAATGGACGGGAAAATTGTTAGGCTCAATTTAATAGGAGACTTACTTTTTAAAATTTTCAAAATTGATCGAGTTAATCAATTAAAAATGCTGGTGTAATTTGATTTGAATCTATGGAGTAAATCTTTTAAAATTGAATAAAAATTATTTGTTATGGTCTCTAGTTCTAGTCTCTAATGCAGAACGTATTGTTCTTTATTGTTCTATTTAGTGCTACTAAATGGTTTGTGGTTCTGCATCGATAATTTGGCTCGATTCCCAATCCGTGATTGATCTCCCACTATTATCAACACCAATATCGGTTATCATCTGTGGTAAAATATCTCTTTAACATATCGCTATGTCATCTAAGTTGAAATCATTCATTTCCATCTTGTCATCATCAACATAATGTTGTCCTTTATAGTTCTGGCATATTCTAAGCTCCAATAGAACATTATGTACAATATCTTATCAGTATTCACACGGTATGTGTTGATGGAGTTCATTTTGTGGATGTTTTCCGGTTTGATGTACTACAATAAATCAAAACACCACAAAAATATCGATGCAATAGAACATAAAATAATAGAAAAGATCTTTAGGATAATAAGGAAACTGACTGAATAAATCTTTCGAACAATTTATACAGTTACAAACTATGAATTTTACAATATTTATTGATCCAAAGATTTGTGTAAATTTACACATAAATCCATATAATATGGCTGTTAAACATATATCATACATATTCGATATATACCATATATATTCTAGCGAAACGTGCATCTAATATGAAATATGAAAAAGTGAAGAAAAATAGAAAGAATCTTGCAGTGAAGTTTAGTGTAAATATAAAATTTCGGGATATTTTCACAGGGGAACCAGAGGACAAAACAGAATCACCCCCAATGGAGCTCATTTATAAAATATACAAGGATAAATTGAATTTGAAAAATAAATAAACCAGATGTGCTATTTCTTACATGTATAATTTTTACTATAAATAGACGTTAATTTGTGCCTCTCACATAATTCCCGTACATTTTTATGAAAATCCTTCCATATTGATTTAATTCTCAAATAAGAAGGAGAGAAATCGAATTTTCAATATTTTTTATTTGATTGGACCCAATTTTAAGAGCGTTGATCTGTATTTTTACAGCTGCCAAACAAATTAAGTAAATACGATCTGATGAATTTATTTAAACTTCTATCTAAATTTAAATAATATCGCAAACGATTCTAGTATTTATCGAATTTGTTTCGATTCCGTTAGCGTAGCAGAAAATTAAAGAAAAATTCAAGCCTATGAGTCGTTTAGAACATTCATAACTAATTTCTAAGCGACTAATAATATATTCACCTAATAAAGTCACGGAATAGCAAAAAATTTTGGGGAAAAGCAAGAATAATTCTTCTGATTTTATGGGAAACCCATTTTTTCTTGTTCTCCTTAAAGTAAGCGCCCTTTATCGTGTGACTTTTAGTCGTATTTATATTCTGAAGTGACTGTTACAAGTACATTTCATATAGAAATAAGAAAATCGTAAAGATTAACATCTAGCTATATTGTTGGGAATTAAAATTACTCCATAATTAAGTCGAGAGAATTCTCATATAAAAGATAAAATAGAGCTTGACTGCATTTATTAAAAGAATAAAGATCTATAGTGTGCTGCAATGGTTTTTCCAATAACAAAACAAAAAAACAACCCTACACTTGATTACAAATATAAACTGCCTTATTTAATATGCAAGGGTGTTAACTCTCTTATCAGCGGTATAAAATCGTAGAAATTGTTGTTTGAATAAACGATTGCCATGCAAAATTTTTAATTTTCCAACTTACTGGCTAAGTGTACGATCATTTGAAGTACCACCAGAATCATGATGTCGTTTGTGGACAATGCCCATCAATTTCATCCAGGCGTTGTTCTTGCCACCAGGGCCCCCCATCCCGCTCTGCCACATCGTCATGTTTGCTGACCACCATTACCCCGAAGGGTGCTCGTTGTTAACAATACAAAATTAATAGAAAAATTAAACACAAATAGTCACAGCACTAGATGGACGATATAACACTCCATCATCATTAATTTTATTCTTTCACTAGAATTTAACCACTTTGTCAAATCGACTTTAAAATGACTTTTGAGGATTGTGATCGGTTTTTTGCTCCTAAAGATTTACTGATTAAATTCGATCTGTTTCTGTGATTATTGGAAAATACTGAAACTATTTACAATTACTATAAACTAGTTAAAAATGGAAGATAACCGGATGAAAGTAGCAAAATTTTTTATTAGATTATTAACTTATAGATCTATCTAATTAAATTCTATAATTGAGCAAAGATCTGGAAATTCTTGGAAATGATCCCTAACTACTTGTTTGTTTAATTATTAAATTATTTAAAATAAAATAAAATAAAACGAAAAAGAGGTACTAGAAATCAAATGATTTCGATTTGGTCACTAATCGCGCGCATCTATTATATCTTGGTGTTTAAAACTTTTCCTCTTCAACTGCGAATTAATGGTGTTAGTGGTACATTTAGCCGCCCATAGTGGCCAATTCAACTCCATCATTAACAATAAATTCAAATTAGTCATTTTCCGTCGGCGTTCCAACAGGTGCAGAGCTTTTAGTTAAATATAACAACAACAGTGCCGTTAGAAGTGTAGACGGCGCGCGGTTATTGTCAACACACACTACACTTATACACTTATACGAACATCGAGAGCTTTACAGTAGTTGTGTGTATATAAAGAGAGAGAAATCGAGGGGCTAGATGCGTCGCGACGCGTATTGTATACTGAGGTCCTGGACTTTGTCGGCACGGGGCACACGGTATAGGGCGCAGGCGTCGCCCACTGCGGACCACCTGGGCCATTATGATGGGAGATCGTACTGCAGCACACTAGAGCGCATCTCATCCACATTAAACGTCTCGTCCATTCATCCTGTCTGCGGCAGAACCCAAAATATACCACCACCTGCATCATGTCAGTACATATCCCTAAAGGTAATTAAGTATATCCCCAGGAAATGGCATTGGATATTAACAAGGCTTTAATTTAAAAAATAAATAAAACCATTTGATTGTAATAGGAGTGTTATAAACGACAATTGATATCAAGCCACCTGTTTCACCCATTAATCTTAAAAGAAAGAGGGTAAACATAAGGAGGCTGTCAGACGATATTTTGCTGTTTGCATAGCTACCAGTTGATTATATTGATCATTATTGTAGCCAAAACTGGAATTGACTTGAAACTATTGCTCCCCTATAAAACTGGAAAATTACTCAATCCAACAATAGCCATCAAAGAAAGTTTGTAGGAAATAAATGTAAGGGTCAGTTGACTAATTCTAGTTAAATTAATTTAGCGAGAATGAA
>JAZBGW010002094.1:0-12749 GCA_037464815.1 Mylabris variabilis | reverse complement strand
TAATTTTCCTAAAATGGTCTCTAGACACTCTCCTATAAAGCTTTGAAATATTTTTCGAATCGCTCGCCGAAGTTTCATAGGAATTGGCCACTTTAAAAAAAACACCTTGTACAGAAGATGCTTTCTCTTTCTTTTGTTCATTCAATTTTCAACTTGTGTTATTCTTCAGAAATTGCCTCTTGAAAAGTAAAACTAGTCCTGCAAATTTTATTGCATCTTTCCTTGCTTTTTTAAATTTATGGTTCCTAGAGAAAGGAATCTCCTAGCCTAGATTCTCAAAATAAGCCACGCACCTTTCAACTATGCACATTTTTTTAAATTTTATTCTTATAAAATAAAATTAATTTTTCAAATAAGAAATATTATTTTTGTATTTACTTAATTATCACTTTTTAAAAGTGGCAATTTTTCATTCAATATTGCGTAATTTCCAAAAGTTGCCGTCAATTTCTCCTATTTTCAAAAATTTTAGAAGGGCGCTTTACCTACAATAGATAGAATAGGTGTTTCTCTTCAAATTTTTGTAAAATTATTTGATTTTATTAATAAATGAGTGAGTTATAGGAAATTAACTGCCATGGGCCATATTTACCTGAAAAGGACTGTATGTCGTCCCCGCCTTTAAGCTATGTAACAATATTTTACAAATACAAGAATGACTAGATTTCAACAACATAGGGGTGCATTATCATTTTTTATCATTTGTCGCTGCAAAATTAGCCGCCCCCTTGAAACGGTGCATGGTGCAACCGCTCCATTGCACCGTACTACGCTACGGGACTGTCTGTGAAGAAGATAACACAACAGTAGGGTTTGTTATTTGTTATTAATAAAAACAATAAGGCGTAATTGCAACACTAATTAGAAACCTTCAAAACTTGTCTTATATCCGGACATTCGATACATCAAGGCTGGCATAATAAATCAGTAACTTACAGCATTATTTATACACTTTGTTCTTCCCAATAAGTCACTACAAAAGAAAGCTAGGCTATTTAAAATTATTGTACTTGTTTATCATAATTGACGATTGTTCCGGTTTTAACTTACAGTTAATAAACATTGATAAATGAACAATTTAGATAACAAGTAACGTTTCAAAAACACTTGACTTTAATGCATGTTAATTCAATATTTATGTACCTACGCTTATCAAAAAAATACTAACATTTTAACCAGGAAACCTATAAGGACGACTCATATAACCGAAAAGTAAGATTTCGTAAATCTTATGATATTCTGAAAATTGATAGTGGCTTTTAGCAACCATATAATTTCCAATATTTAAAACCGCGAAGTAACCGAAAACCTCAGACAACAGATTGTGGAATGCTTTCAAGTTTATTTTACGAGGAATTCGTCAATTCTCAACAAATCTCTTCCGCCTTAGCTTAGATCCTGATTTACACCATCTTGGACCTCCTGATTTTGCTGATAATAAAAAGCTTGATTTGTGTAAAACACTGCAAAACTAGAGCACCTTCAGTTTTGACCCAGAAGGGTGAATTCTTTAAAATTGGATAGTTCCTTTGGCTATTCGGGTCAGTTGCCGATTCCAACAAGTTTTCAAAGATTCTTAATTTGGAAGACAGCATTTGGGCAAAAGTAGAACCTTGTAGCTCATTTGAAAGTCGATTGTTCTGGAATACAGTGGAGAGAAATGAAAAAGAATCAATGTTGGGGGTATCTTCAAGTCATTCCAAATTATTTTGCGGATGCAAGGGGTTGACGAAATTTGTGACATTATAACCTAAAACGCAAAATCATTATGGTAAATCCCATTATTTGGCGAGCAAATAAAAAAGTATTTCAAGGATTTGTAGGATGGTACCTGGAGACCATTTTAGCAAAGTTAGAACTTCGTCGCTCTTTTGTAAGCTGGTCAAAAAACGCTTGTTTTGGACCAAGTCACGATTTTCAAAGACTAGCAAATCACGCAAAACGACGCTTTTTTCGTTTTTCTCCATTGTATTCTGGAAAAAAACGCGAAACAACCCCACCTGTTCCAGAATAAAATGGAGAAAAAATCAACGTTGGGAAGATCCTTGAGTCATTCTTTAAGTCGTTTTGCGTGTTTTGAAAATCGCGGCATCGGCAGACCAACTTCCAAATGAGCTACGAAGTTCTGATTTTACTAAAACGTTCTCTGAGAACCCTCCTATAAATCCTTGAAATATTTTTCGACTCGCTCGCCAAATAATGAGAGTTTTAGGTGAATCACCCGGTATACCCTGATCTTGATCTCCTCTTCAATGATAGCTTCAGTATTGTTTCTTCGACTTCTAACTCTCATTTTTGCTTTATGCTGGTGTAAATTTCGACCATTATTTCTACACTTCAGTTTATCCTTCATCCTACCATCGATTCTACCTTTTATCATGCCTTTCAATTCGCTTTCTAACAAATATTGCACAATTTTTGCAAAAATATTTTGCAATCATCATAACATTCGAGACATCTGGTAACGATAATAATAGGAATGTTAGCCAACTAAACAATTTAATGGACTATACACAATTATAGAATAGATTTGTAGAAAATAGCAATAATAAATTGTATATTTTGTAATAAATGTTTATAAAAAAATAAATACATAAATAAATACTGATGTGTTATGCAACCAACAATACTTTCCCGCCATCTATCGCCCAATTTCCTTCAATTTTTTCTTCAATAACTCTTCATCTAAAGTATGTTTACACAAATATTCACCGTTAAAGAATATGACAGGAATTTCGTGTCGATACAATTTAAGCCATCTTAAATTTTCTTTTTTCTTTATATCAACAAAGCGTAAATCAATTTTATCCATAAACGGTTGCAATTTCTCTTTTACCACATCACATAAAGGGCAAGGATCTTTTGTAAATAATGTTACAATTGGTTGGCAATTATTGGGCAACGATTCAGTCCTGATAACAGAAATAAAAAAAAATATGTACATCAAATTAGATTAAAACTTTATTATTCGTATAAACAAAACAACATTTCACGATAAAATCAGTTTACATAAAAGAATATTATCAAATACGTCACTTACAATTTCTCAATCATAATCGATGAAGCACCACCGCCACCATTGCAAATTGAAGCAACACCCTTTTCACCAGCTTTCAAAGCATGCACTAAATGGCCAACAATTCGAGCACCAGACATACCAATCGGATGACCTAAACTAACAGCACCGCCATGTACATTGACTTTATTCGGATCTAAATCTAATAATTTTTGATTAGCTACAACAACAACACTGAATGCCTCATTAATCTCCCATAAGGCAACATCATCTTTTTTTACGCCGGTATTTTCTAATAGTTTCGGTATAGCACAGGCTGGTGCAATCGGAAAATCGATCGGATCGGTTGCACCATCCTGAAAACCGACAATTCTAGCCAATGGTTTCAGATTCAAACGTTTTGCAGCATCTACAGTGGTTAGGATTAAAGCAGCAGCACCATCGTTTAGAGTTGATGCATTGCCGGCCGTTACAGTGCCGTTATCTTTTTGAAAAACTGTAGGCAATTTGTTGAATTTCTCAAAATTGACTCTTTTATATTCTTCATCTTCATTAAAGACCAAATCAGGTTGACCTTTGCGTTGTGGAACGTTCACTGGTACTAATTCAGGTGTGAATACTTTATCTTGATACGCTTGGGCGCTTCTTTTGTAACTAGAGATGGCGTATTCGTCCTGTTGTTGTCTGGAAATGTCTAATTTCTTCGCTGTATTCTCAGCACAATTACCCATATGGAATTTATTATAGACATCTGTTAGACCATCGAAAACGATACCGTCGGTTAGTACAATACCACCATAAGGTGTCTGGCCACGTTTCATATAATACGGAACATTTGACATCGATTCCATACCGCCGGCTAAGACAACTTCTTGATGGCCGCATTGTAGCGCCTGTGCAGCCAACATGATTGATTTCATTCCGGATGCACAGACTTTATTAACAGTTGTACAGATTGTTGATTTCGGTAAGCCGGCGAATATTGTTGCTTGTCTAGCTGGTGCTTGGCCAACACTACCCTGGCACACATTACCCATATAGACTTCTTTGATTTCTTCTTTGGGTATACCGGCACGTTCGATGGCACCCTGGATAGCTACAGCACCCAGTTTAGTAACATGAACTGAGGATAATGAACCCAAAAACGACCCCATCGGTGTACGGACTGCCGATACGATAACAACATCATTCAATGTGGGTCGTGTACCATAACTTCTATTCACAATACGAGTAACCTAAAATTTTGTACATTTATTATAATGAATGTAAAAATATCGCAATTTTTACCTTGGAGAGTTTGGAGAACGACATGTTGACGGTATTATCGTACGTTCGTGAGACTTATCAAAAATTAAAATAAAGAGCCTTGAAAGAGGACTTTGATCTGCATTAGCGGTATCAGCTGTTTATGATTTTTTTAAATCAAAAATTAAGTAGTCTAATTTAATATCGCTACAATAACAGCTGTGTAAATTAAACTATTTATTAGTTAGCAAAAATTAACATTTTAAGGTAAATAAAACGAAAACTTAAGAAAGCAATCAGTAGATCTACCGGAAAAATAATAAGCTTGACATAATGCGAACCGTTATTGTTAACTATTACAGTGTTGTCAGCTGCGAAATCCGTAGATCCGGGGAAAAATAGTATACCTGAAAAACGTACAGCGTAACTTAATAACAAAAAAGTGCACCAATCTACGAGTTACGTTTCCATATTGATCCTATATAATTTTATCCACAAGAGGACCAGGTTCAGGATAATTGAGTGTTAAATTCTTGATTGTTGTTTATTTGTCGGAATAGTAGAAATTTTCAATTTAAATACACACACAAAAAACACTTTGTCAAAAATATTAAAAATTTAAGCTCTTAATGAGACGAATTGTTGGAATACTTCTAAAATATGCGGATCCAAGTCTTGTGTAAATAAGAGCGTCTCCAATGTTGAACTGTATTTTTGAACTTGTTCATGATGCTACAACAAAATATTATTGAAATATTTATTATAAATTAACGATTCGAATAACTTACAGCTAGAAATACTTGTTGAAGTCGCCCAATTGTCCATCTATACCAATGTGTATTATAATCTCTACCATCTGTATCACATCTAACTAAATGTTCAGATAGAATCATAATAAATCGTTGGAATATAATTAAAAATAGATTCTTTTGATCGGCTTGTGCCGCCTCTAATTTCTCTTCCATACGTTCAACATGCTCCTCAGTTGGTTTCTCATTATCACCTTGTTTCTTTTTTGTTTCATCCTCTTCATCTGTTTCACTATCACTACTTTCAGCACGTGCCAATTTCTCTCTAGCTTCCGTTAATTCATTACCCAATTTAATAACATGTCGATTCATTTTCTTTATTGTTAAATGGAGAATTTCCCATAAATACATTTTTGTAAATTCACCTTTCATTTCATTTGAAAATATCCAATTTGCTACAGCTGAACATTCAACAATTTGTATTTTTAACATTTTATCGACTAATACAATCATCATTTGTTGATGGCTATGCCATAATTCAAACATGTTACGTAAAACACAAATTTGAGCCTCCTCCGATTCGGCCAAAATCTAGAATCAGTAATTTTCATTAACAAAATATAGTCGTTGCCAAATTACTTTGATCTTCGAAGACTAACGAGTGAACCAATAATTGTCATTTAGAAGAAAACCCATATTATAAATTTAAGCAGTTAGACAAAGATACCAATAAAAACTACTCTTGGGATAACGATTTATGGCTCCCTACATGTTGAACGGTCATCCTTTTTTAATACGTTGCACAGGACCAAGATAGCTAAAAATTCTCTTGTCGCTCTCTGCATAGTTGTAAAAATGAACACGGGAGTAGATTTGATTTATACAGTGTGTTTTTAAAGTGGTCTTATGAAACTCCTATTAGTTAGCGAGCGATTTGGAAAATATTTCAAGGATTCATAGGAGAGTGACTAGAGATCATTTTAGCAAAATTAGAACCTCGAAGCTCATTTGGAAGCTGGTCAGAAAACGATCGCTTCTGACGATGTAGCGATTTTTAAAAACGAACAAAGCACACAAAACGACTTAGAATGACTTGTAGACAATCCCAAGGGTGATTTTTTTTCGTTTTTCTTCATTTTATTCTTCAACAGGCGGGAATCTTTCGAATTTTTTCTAAAATAAAATCGACAAAAACGAAAAAAATCGCTGTTGGGAGGGTCTACGAATCATTGTTAATCATTTTGCGTACTTTGGCAGTTTTTGAAAATTGTGACATTGTCTAAAACGATCGTTTTTCGACCAACTTTTAAATAAGCTACGAGGCTCTAGTTTTGTTAAAATGGTCTCCAGGGCCGCCCCTACAAATCCTTGAAATATTGTTTGAATTTCTCGCCGGCTAGTACGCGTTTCATAAGAGTTGACCACGTTTAGAAAAAACACCCTGTATTTGTCAAAGTATTGGCCGCGTTCTCTGGCATTTTACGCGCATGCCCAAATATAAATTTATAAACTGAAAAATAAAAGTTAAGCGTCTATACATAATCTAAATTAATGGAATTGTACTTATTGTTTTTTACTATGTGTCAATACTTTCTCCTATTTGTAATAAAAAATAGTGCATATACATACCTCTATTATTTGTTTAATTACATTTTCGACTTCGTTACTATTGTCAATATTTTCCATTTTATCAGAATAAAATTAATATTATCACAGCAAATATTACGGAGAATATTTTGACACGTAGCAAAAACCAAAACAATTAAATTAATTTGTTAGTTCATAAGTTTCTTAATGGCGACCGGGGATCAAAGTTATTTGGCGACGACTATACATTATTAAAACAAAAACAATCAAAATATACCTTAAAAACATACAGGAACTTTGAAATTGCTGCAAAACTATGCGAGAAACTTTTCGAACCTAAATTAAGTAATGTTTGTACAAAAACATCAATTTTTAGTGGATTAAATCGAGCATCAGTCTCTTCTTCGGAGCGTGGATTTGGTAAATCTTTTAAAATACCTAAAACCTCTTCAGGTGTACATTTCTTCCTTGTTGCTACAACTAATTGATGAGCTGCTGCCGTTCCTGGTAATGATGCTGGAAACATTTACAAGAATTACATTAATTTTCTTCAGTTTTCTACAATTTTATTTTACGGAAAGATCAGTGAAATATAAAATAATACATTTTATATAATATGAAAGTGACAATAGAAGAAATTCTAACAGCAGTTTCATAGAAATCATACTGAAGTATTTCCGCTCTATGTTACATGGAGAAACAACATGCTATTTGAAAGCATACAGAAATGATTATGAATTTATAATACCATGACTGACTTTTGTCAAATACAATTATTGTTTTTTAAAATTATGCCATTTATTTTCATGTTTACAACAAAACAATATATCATTTATTTTCTTTTTTTTTGAAATAATATTTACAAAAATGCACTTTCATTTTAACAAATTTTACTTTCAAAATTCATCACCATGAAGATTCGTTTATTTGATATATCTTAAAGGACATTGGTCTGATTTACTAGAGAGGTTTTACATAATAATCCAAAGAAGTTCAAGGTTGATATTGTCTGTTTATAATGAATTACTCTTAAGGACAATTAAACATAAATCGCACACAAATCGTAAAATCTTTAACTTTTGCAATACGACAAAAGAAGTAGACGATTGAAGATAAAATCAAAGGTAAATTATGCAAGTTTAAAGAAGAATAAGCAAAAAATAAAGAAAAAGAAAGCAATATACACAAGTTTTTAGATGGATTAATTAGAGTCTTGGGTAATGTAGCGAAGGACAATAAAATCATGAAATTATTTTTTCTTATCATAAAACTTAATGTTTATGATGATTGTGCTCAATTTTCTGGACAAATTTTTATAGTAATTCTTAAGAAAAAAGTCATATCTACAGTTAGTTTAAATAGTGGAATATTAAGTAAGGAATAAGGTTGTGAGTTAATTATTACATTTGAAATTATAAAAGATTGCAATTATAGATAATTATAGCAAAATTATTCATATTATTACGGGATAAGAAACAAATTAGAGCAAAATAAATACAAACATTATCTCAACAATTAGAAATGATTAAAGTAAAATAATTGTCTATAGGTATACAGGGACAACTCACAATAGACAATAATTAAATGGTATAATTTAATATGGATTTAACCAAGCACCCTTATCAGGGGTAGATTGTACAAGTTTAATTGCCATCGTACTTTAATTTCTTTAATTAACCGAAATGGATTAACTTTAGTTTATTTAGGGACGATTTCACCAATTAAGCCTAATGAACAGTTTAAAACAGTCGTTGCTATGATTATAAAAATCGTTTGTATGAATTATTTGTTTGTTAAAATTTAACAGACGTTGGTGAAATCGATCCTTAATAAGTTTATTTTAATTAATCAATACGTTTGGCAAATATCCCTAAATGTGCCTGAGATTTCAAAAATTTATATACGCTTATAGCTCTTTTGTATAAATAGAATTAAATAAAAAATTAACAATGGTAATACTTTATGTTTCAACCCCTTTTATTATCAAGGAAAATTTGAAACATGGGAATATAAGTTACTGTTGTTATTAATTAGAAATTTCTATTATATGACGATTTCTTTACAAGGCTGTTATTTATTATTTATTTAATTAATTTGGAAAAGTAGCTATTAAATGAAAATAATTAAAAAGTTTTGTAACACAATTGTAATAAAACTATAAGTAAATTTTTAAAGATGAACGAAAGAAAAAATAATCTAAATTCTACCGGGTGATTCACCTAAAACGAAAAGTTCTTATGACAACTACCATTATTTGGCGAGTGATCGAAAAATATCTCAAGGATTTAAGCAAAATTTGAACCTTGTAGCTCATTTGGAAGTTGGTCAAAAAACGTTCGTTTCTGACGATGTCGCGATTTTCAAAAACAAGATAAATATACAAAAGGATTAAGAATGACTCGAGGATCTTGTCAATATTGATTTTTTTTTTGTTTTTCTCCATTTTATTCCGGAACAGGTGGGAATGTTTCGCATTTTTTCTAGAACGCAATGGAGTAAAACGAAAAAATCAATATTGGGAGGGTTCCCGAGTCAGTTTAAATCGTTTAATCTGTATAACTCATTTTTCAAAATCGCGACATCGGCAGAAACGAGCGATTTTTGTTCAACTTCAAAATGAGCTACGAGCTTCTAATTTTGCTAAAATGATCTCTAGACACCCTCCTATAAATGCCATGAGACATTTTCGTTTTAGGTGAATCACCCGGTATAGAGAAAAAAATGAATGTTACAGAATTATAAAAGATTACGCAAATTTATCACAACTAAATGTGGAAATTATCACGTTAACGATCAATGAAAATTGCCTGCAATTTGAAATCTAGAAAGGATATAAAACAATATTAATACGGGATATGATGTTTAATTTCATATAAATTTTGAAAAGATATAATGTAAAGATTGTATATAAGTAACATGAAAAGATTGCGCATTAATGTTGTACATCAGAAGAAAAATAAACATCAAACAAAGATAGAAGAGGAAACAATATTTGAAACAATACTGAAAGTTTTCGTGGGTAGGGTAAACGGTGGGGTTTTCTAGAAGATCAAAACATAATCCTCACAATACCATCATCATTTGTAGTGATGTTGTCGATGCGATTGTTATCACAAGCATGAGAAGTCTACAAATTCTCTATTTAATTGTTGTAAGTATATTTTTTTAATAACATCCATAAAAATATCTATTAATGATGGAAGAAAATTTCACTTTTTAGATAATTCAATCGTGGGAAGTGAATACAATTATTGTAAAACAAACATCTGTGAGAAATGTTCGTCGTCATATTGGACCATCACCATTAACTGATTGGGAATTAGGTTTACGTGAAGCTGTACATCAAGCATTTCTACGTGAACATTATAATGATCCAAATTTACAACAAAATTTACAACAAGCACCAATTATTGGTTATCAAAATATTGCAACACCATTTGGTGATATTGCTATTATAGCTAGGGGGCAATTATATTCAACATCAAATGGTTATCAATTTCTACAGGATCCTTATCAAAACGATTGTGATGAATGCCACAATAATAACAATAATAATAATCAACATTATCGTTGTTTGCAACCACCCTGTCAAACTGTATGGAAGTCAAAATTAATTAACAAACAATTATTAGCATTATGGACTGTAAAACGGATACGACATCGTGATCCAAATTTCGGCCACATCTTTGAATTAGAATATACAATATCACCGATAAATCAAATAAATCATGTAAAATTACTGACACGTAATGGGAATTTTAATTATAATTTACCTGGACATGTTTTTGTTATAAAGAGTGATCCGCATTTAAATTCAGCACATTATTTAAACAATAATAATAATAATAAGAACACCGAAAAACATGAACAATCCACTGGAAAGTTTTATCAAAACCAACATCATCATCATCATTATCATCAAGGAAATAACGAACAATTTTCACCAATTTCACAATTCTCTAAACCGAATACACATTTGAAAACTGGCATTTTAATTGGTACAAGTCCTGAAGGTTTCAAACATGTACTACATAGTTTCCCTGGTTTTTATTCATCATATCAACCACACACAATTTATGAGAACAATAATGATCATACAACAATTGATCCAAAAGAATATGAATTGTATAAAAAATTAATTGAATCATTATCTGCAAAAACATCGCAACTACCACATCGTTTTGGTGTAACATCAATGAAAACAACATCAACATCATCATCATCAACTACACCAACATATCAAGAAACTGTACCTTATATTCCTGCACCGGAAACAACAACATTTTTACAATTTCCCGATGGTCAAATCTATCAAATAACTGAGAATAATATAAAAACAACAACAAATAATTATCAATTACCGGTAACTGATCAAGAAACAACACAAGTTTTAATACCAACAACAGTTCAAACAACAGAGAAAACAACAACAGAACCTTATTATGAAGTACAAGAATTACCAAAACCGATTAATATACCAGTTACAACAATTCATTATTTTGCACCAGTTGAAGAAGAACCGATACCTATTACACAAACAACAACAATGGAAAAAGAGAAAACAACAACGAAAAAATACACTACAACCACTCCACCACCGACTACTGATGAAGATTTTAACTTATTCCCTGATGTTGTCCCAACAAAACCAATGGTAGCTTCTACAACTAGAAAAAAAGTCGGTAAAGGCTATATATTTCCAACATATACACCAATAACGAAAACAATAATTTCAATAATTCCTGGTAAAAGTAGCGTTCAAACAACAACAGCAAATAATAATAATAATAATAAAGAAGAGAGCAATAATTTACATCCGACAAATATTCCAACAAAAGCTATGGATATAATCACACAAATACCATTGGTAAAAAAACATCCGAATTCAATAAATGAACAATTACCACCACCTGACGATAATTTAGATACAACCATCCCTTATGTTTCTACAGCTACTGTACCAACTCTAATAAACATTGACGAATTTACAGAAAGTTCGAAAACAAGTCAAACACAAGATGAAATTTCTACAACACAATTCTTTACAAAACCACCAACGCCAATACAAGAAACAACAAATGAACGAACGACAACAACAGCAACAACAGACATAGAAGATGAAGAAACATCACCTTTATCAATTACAACAATACAATTAACAACAGGGGAGGATTATATGAATGATACAATATTAACAACAGAAAGATTAAATGAAACAACAATGAAAGAAATCGGAAAGATACCTGAAATAATACAAACAACAATATTACCAACAACAATTGAGCATATGTCGACTATTTTAGAGAAAATTGAAACAACAAAATTACCAACAACATATTATATAAACTTACCAACAGCAACAACAACAACAGAAATGCCAGAAACAACAGAAATGTCAGAAACAACAGAAACTGAGATGAGAATGATTAAAATGAATTTACGAACAAGTTCAGAAAGGGATATTGAAAAAACAACACCAACAACAATAACAATTCCAATAACAACAAGAAAAATTTCAGCAACTCCGCCAAAATATAGACGAAAGTACAATCGTAGAACGAAAAAACCAAAAACAACAACAACATCCAATGACTTTTTAATAGATACTTCAAATAAATCTTACAATTACGATAATATTAGGGAAAATAGCAAGAAATTAGAAATTACTGATGATGATATATTTGGACATGATGTGCGAACTATGCAAACGAAACCAACGAAACTACCTTTGAAAAAAATAACAAAATCTGATTTAGAAGAAGCATTATTTGGTGGTGATCGACGTGTAAAACAAATTAAATTAACATCAAAATTAAAACCTAGAACAACATCTGTATTAACAACAACATCAACAACAACACCACCAAAAGTTATTTATTCGGATTTTTATCAAGTATCAACAACACCAACAATAACATTATCATCATTTACAAAACAACCCATAGAAACAACAACAGAATTTCATCCATTTACAGATCAAAGTTATAGCACATCGATTAGTTTTCAAGTTAATAAAAAATCAAATAAAAGAAATTCAAGTTTACAACCAACATTAATTGGTAAATTAATTAATAAAAATCGAAATAATTATGATAAGAAAAATGATGAGAATTTAAATGATAATCAAGAATTTAATAATCTCGCTTTACAAT
>JAZBGW010002093.1:612-11177 GCA_037464815.1 Mylabris variabilis | reverse complement strand
TTGTTAAAACAGAAAACGATCTACTGTACAAATGAGCTGCATTAATTCGATAATCGAGAACATTCACTCTGTAGAGGTACCTATGGTAAATGGTTCCAATAAAAGGAACCAATTTCATTTTTAAAATAGAAAAATTGCACTAGATTTGGTGCAATATTAATACAATTCATGTTCTTATTATATTCTTGTTGTTATTTTGTTTACAATTTTTCTTTTCGAACGATCTTTATTATAATTTGTCTTTTATCGATCAATAAACAGCACTAAAATATCACTCCTCTTTATAAAAATTATATTTAAAAAAAAACATAAGGAATATCTTCAAATTTCTAGTGCTGTATCTTTAATGTATCGTCATCACTTTTCATTCATCAAATTCAAAAAACTATTATATCACTCTTTGATTACAGAAAAAAAATTTGCACTAATTTACTTCCATTTTCCTCTTTTTAGATATAAAATTAAATTAAGAAATAATATTAATAATTATTACATTAAAAAAAACATGTCACTGGCTAAAGTTATTATCGTCAGTTTTGTTTTATTAACCATTATTTTTTCGTTTGTTTAAATTAAATAAATCTATAATTTCAACAATACTGACTTGTAGAGATTTTCATCTTTAATTTATTAAATTTGTTTATCATTCTTTCTCCGTAATTATTAATTATTTAAAATTTAAATTAAATCATCAACTATCATCACTGGCTCACTGCAGGTGATTTTTTATCATTGTCTTGATTCGATGGTGTCGCACCTTGTGGCGGTCCACCACCACCACTACCACCACCAGGTCCACCACCACCTCCGCCTCCTCCACCACCACCACCGCCACCACCACCACTACCACCACCACCAGGTCCACTGCCACTAGTAGCACCACTACGATCACCACCACCGCCGCCGCCGCCGCCACCACCACCACCTGTTGTACCCCATGAATTTGAACCGGGCATTGGTGAATCCGCATGAAAGCCATGATTATCATGATCTAATGAATTTGCTGCATCGTATTGTGTGTTTTCTAAACGTGTTATTAAACGTTCATCTTCATCACCGAATTCACCGCCCATTAGTGATGGCTCACCCACAACCATTACATCCTACAATAACAAAATTCATTAATTAAACCATTAATTCATCAATAGTTTTATACCGGGTGAGTCACTTAAAACGCAAAGTCCTTATGGAAACTCCCAATATTTGGCGAGCGATTCGAAAAATATTTTAAATATTTGTAGGGTGGTACTTGGAGATTATTTCAGCAGAATTAGAACCTCGTAGCTCATTTGGAAGTTGGTCAAAAAATGCGCGTTTTGAATAAGGCTGCGCTTTTCAAAAACAAGCCAAGCACGTAAAACGACTAAGAATGACTCGAAGACTCTCCCCCCAACAGTGCTTTTTTCGTTTTTCTCCATTGCATTCTAGAAAAAAATGCAAAAATTTCCACCTTTTCTAGAATAAAATGAAGAAAAACAAAACAAAATAATGTTGAGAGGATACTCGAGTCATTCTGCGTTCGTTTTTATAAATCGCAACATCGTCAGAAACGATCGTTCTTTGACCAACTTCCAAATGAGCTACGAGGTTCTAATTTTGCTAAAATGTTCTCTAGGGACCCTCCTTTGATTCGCTCGCTAAATAGTAACAGTTGTCACATGAACTTTTCGTTTTAGGCGACTCGCCCGGTATTCAAAAATTACCTGTGATGCTAATGAGAAATTTGGACCAGGTGATCGTTTCTTATTTGGTGCTGGTGTGGCATTATTAGCGGCACCACCCGAATTCGAGCCTTTACGTTTCCGTCGTTTGTTTGCAGGTCGTTGAGATTCTTTAAAATTGCGCAAACAAATACAATTAATTTTTTTTATATAAAATTATTATTGGAGAAAGAAAAAAAGTGCATTAAAGCTTTACATTATAAAGTTCATTCATTTGTGCTAAACTCTATTATTTGTTGGTGTTTTTTTTTTTGATATATTTATATACAATATGAAAAAATAAAATTTTAATAAACAGAATGAAGAAAATAGCTATTTTAGTGTAGCGTAAATGAATGATCCTCAAGTGCAATAAAAGTGGTACCTCTCTTACCCGGCGGTGCAACCATCCTCTGCCATTTTTGGAATAATGTTGTTTTCAAACAATCACGTGGACTTAATGCGTACGCTTTATGCCTCGACATTAATTCTTGCATTGGTTCTAATATCACACATAACTATAAATTTATTAAAAATTTAATTAAAATTCATTAATTTAATTTAATTTAATTTACTCTTAAATAATTTAATGTAGAATTCGTGATGCCTTGTCTTGTGATGTTTTTCGATAATTGATCTAACATACTTGGATCTTGTTGTGAATGCATCCCAACAACGGATCTTGGTATCAATTCACGGTGTGTTCGAACAGCAAAATGCCATGATTTTATCCTCATTAAATCATCAAAAGTAAATTCTAATATTAAACGACCTTCTGTACAAACCTAAACACAATAACAAAATAACATAAAAAAAAATTAATAAAATTGTACATTTTTTTAAAAAATATTTTACAATAAAAATACTGTCATACTTTTGTAAATAAAGGTTTACCATGATGTGTTATCATAGTACATTGATCACAGTCTAGTGTAATACTAGTATTATGGAAGGATTCTTTTGGATGTTTCATATTATAATACAATTCCGTTACACCACCTTCGAATATACTACGAAAATATCGTGGTATTAACGTCCTTCCTATTGTATAACGTTTAGGGCCGTCTTCTAAACAGAAAGCTAATGTTAAAGATGCATCCTCTTCGAAGAATTCCGTCGCGAATGCATCCCACCATAAATTATCACTCTCCTATAAACAAAACACACCATTTATAAAAAGGTTGAATCGAAACAAATTATTATTTTTTTACCTCTGTCCGTTGTTGTAGTCTTTTATTTAATTCATATATCCGATAATCGGGTTGACCAAAATAGGGTGTATGCCGCCTTGGAACCGGTAAAGATCTATAATTAACAAAAAAATAATAATAATAATTAATTGTAAATAGGGGAAAGCAGGGTAAATTAAATTTCTATAATTATTTGAATATAAATACATGTAAACGTATGAAATCACAAACAATGAAATCTAATATCGGGGTGAAGGTAAAGAAATTATTAACGATTTCTTAAATTTTCGTATTCCTGAGAAAAAAAGACGAAATTATTGTTTGGATGCTTCCTAACCATTATTGTTGTGATTTTAATTTACAATTACTTCTCATTAAATTCATTAAACTATTTAATAACCATCATAAAAATATTTAACGGATAAAATACATTTATTTTAAAAAAATATTCTTATAAAAATGTAATTCGAGGCAAAATTGTTTGGTGGCAGCGCAGCCCTATACGCATAAACGACACAGATACTATACAGATGGTTAACGAGCAATAGCCCTCTAGTGTTTGGCAGCAAACCTAATTTTCAACCGCTAACATAACTATTATTAATTTTTTTATTTATACTGATTTAGAAATTCTCACTAAAAAATGCCATGATCGTAGTCATACAAGTAATAATTTAATAATGATTTTCTAATATTTTTTGACGTGAATCCAATTTACCCTCATTCAAGTTCAATTTATACCTCTCTTGGAATAAAGTGCACTTTCTCGACTACCTAAAAAATAATTAATAATAATAATAATAATACTTTCTTAAAATGATTAATTTATATGATCGATGAACGTTTATTGAAGATGAAAGTTTATATTAAAATTATTTAGGAAAGAATTGATTGTAAAAATAAATTATTGAATCATTGCAGACCTTTCGTGGTTCAATTTACCCCGCTTTCCCCTAAATAAAATTGTACAAAGGATGTGTATATTGATGTATCTATGTATAGTGAATCAACAGGTCTTCTAACCTACTATTACTACTACTACTACTACAACCAGAGGAAACGATAATAAATGGACTGAACATGTTTATCATCAAAAAACAACAGCAAATACCTATAATTGTAACGATTTGCAAACAATGAATAATCAAAATGATCTTTATAGTTTAATTAGAATAGATGATAAGATGGTATGTTATATCATTTTAATTAGTCTTATCAACTTAACGTAAACGCATATATGGCTATTTCAACTCGCAGTTGGCTATGGCTTTGGTTACGTAACGTCGTAGCTTAATTCATACTTTACTACATTTGACATTCTTCAATTGAAACCAAAGATATAGCCAACTTATTTATCAAATTTCGGTAATATAACTAGCAATAAGCTGTGATTTTGTTATATAGAATCGTAGCTTTATTCATACTTTACTAGATTTGACATTTGTTAATGTAGGGGAGAGTGGGGTAAGTTCGGCAAGTGGTACTTCTACAACAACCACTAACAACCAACCCACGCTTCGTATAGCGTTAATACCTTTAGTATCTAAAGATTTAAAATTCAAGTCAAAGGACTGATCAATAATGTGGAAACCTATGTTATTGCCATTTTATATTTGCTGTATAGTAATTGTCGTTAATAACTACATTAATTAATAAATAGAAACTAAATTGAAAGAAATCTGTGAGTGACACAATAACGTAACTTTTCTAAGATTCGTGAAATATTAAGACTTTTATGCGTTTACGCACACGTTCGCAAAATTATAACGTTCATCACAATACGCCCTAGGTACTCTAATTGCAGGTTTCTTCAATTTTACAGCACTTTTTTTGTTACTATGCCCAACTTGCCCCGCTCTCCTCTAATTATCAGGCGGTCGAACAAAGCTACGACGCTACGTTGCCAAACACATGGCCAATTGCGAGGTAAATTACCGCAGTACACTCGATATGTTGTACACATACGATTGGTTTCTTTATATACTATTATGTTAATTATTATATTTATCTTTAATAAGATGAATAAATACATATTCATTATTATAAATTAATTAAATCTATAGATGTCAATTCAATAAATTTCAATGTAATTAATCAAAAATTATTCATTATTCTATTATAAAATATCAAAAAGGTCAATGTCAGTATAGTAGAAATTTGATCAAATCTTATATTTATACACGTGATTCATTACCGTTATCTATCATTATTATTTATTTATAATTAATAAAAGATTCAAAAAAATGTATATACAGTATGGTTTTCTTTGAAAGTGGTTATTCTTATGAAACTCCTATTAGTTAGCGAGCAATTTGGAAAATAGTTCAAGGATTCATAGGAGAGTGTCTAGAGATCATTTTAGCAAAATTAGAACCTTGTAGCTCATTTGGAAGTTGGTTAAAAAACGCTCGTTTCTAACAATGTCACAATTTACAAAAACGAACAAAGCACACAAAACGACTAAAAAATGACTAAAAAATGACTCGTAGACACTCCCAAGTGATTTTTCTTCGTTTTTCTTCATTTTATTCTGCAACAGGTGGAAATCTTTCGCAAACGAAAAAATCACTATTGGGAGGGTCTACGAATCATTTTTAGTAATTTTGTGTGCTTTGCCAGTTTTTGAAAATTGCGACATTGTCCAAAACGATCGTTTTTTGATCAACTTCTAAATAAGCTACGAGGCTCTAGTTTTGGTAAAATGGTCTCCAGGGCCGCCCATACAAATCCTTAGTGTATTTTTTGAATTGCTTGCCGGCTAGTAAGAGTTTCACAAGAATTGATCACGTTCAGAAAAAACACCCTGTATACACACTTATAAATAAATTGGTTATAAATGGTGAGAACTATTAATTTAATTTTAACAACACAACTAATTATTACAAAAGATTCTTCTGTTGATAATAGTCTAATAAAACTGAATATAATCGTCTCTACATGGTGAGCTAAGAAAATGGTTCATTAAAAGAACAAGAAGTTTTGATTGATCGAAGTTTATGAAATTTGATTTATAGCTTTTTACCATCTAAACTAAGTTTAGAAAATATTTCCACAGTTCCAGAAACCCCCGTTATATGGGGTAGTGCAGTCTTTTTCTTATTTTAAAGAAAATGGTATACTTTTTATAGATTTTTTTTAATGCTTTGCTTAAATTGAAGTGGCCTTTGATTATACCGGGTGAGTCACCTAAAACGAGCGAATCGAAAAATGTTTCACGGATTTATAGGAGGCTGCCCAGAGAACATGTTAACAAAACTAGAACCTCCTAGCTCATTTGGAAGTTAGTCAAAAAACACTCGTTTCTGACGATGTTGCAATTTTCAAAAACAAACCAAACACGCAGAACGACTCGAGGATCTTCAAAACATTTTTTTTTCGTTTTTCTTCAGTTTATTCTAAATTAAATTGGTTAATGTAGAGTGGCATAATTTGTATGTTATGGATAAAACTATTTAGAATTTCTAGCGAACATTTATATAATTAAGGTATTGCTTGCGCTGAATGTGTTTGTTTCTTACATCAATCTATTCGACATTATTTAATTTGAAATTAAATTGACAAATATTAAAATGTATTTGTAATCTGTATTGAAAATACACTTGATCGACCGAAATTTATTTTCAAAATAACTGTATTTAAATTTTATTCTAAAACAATTCCTTGTTAACACTCGTCTTTACCTGTTTTGTTCGAAAACTAGCCAGATGATCGGATTGTTGATCCTTGTTTTGACTTATTAGTTTATGAGGTGCTATTCGCAATTGAACATTCATTGTTAAATATACTTGACTTTATTCTATTACTCTAGTCATTCCCTTAAAAAATTGGTACAACCATACATCTAATCGCCTATGTCAAATTAATTCGTCTATTATGAAATGCATAGCACGCTTAACAAAATGACATGTTACAAAAAATAAATGCAATAAATATTGATTTAATTAATTATCAATCTCTTCCATTCTTTTTTATTGAACCAGTCCAAAATTAGTTAATTATTCTCATGTAAATTGTAACAATTGAATTAAAAATTGTTTTGCTAAGCCTTCTGTTTTATATTTTGTTTCAGGGAAGAAAATTAGACAAAATTGAAAATTTTGAATAACTGAAAAATTATTAAAAATACGGAATATTAATATAGTTCAATTTAGAATTTTTATTGCATCTTTCAAGTTTATGACTGAGGGATTCCGTATAAGCAAATCTGTATTGGAAATTCCGTAACAATGACCTTTCCCAATATTCACAAACTTCTATAATTTTCAAAAGGAAATTAATTTTCCAAAATATAAATATTATTTTTGTATTTAATTGAATATGAATCATTAAAAGTAGCAATTCTTCATTCAATATTATGTAATTTCTAAAAGTTGACGTAAAAATAGATAACCTAAGTTTACAATGACAATTATTCTATTCTATAAATCAGGGCATCGAACCGGAACTGAACCGAAAACCGAAATTAACCGAAATTTTGGACGTGGCGAAATCCTGGACCAAAAACAAAAACAGTTTTTTTTTTCGGTTCAAAACATACCACTTAATACGATTTTTTTTCTTTTTCTTTCCTGCCAAGAAACTGAGTCAGCAGTAGTTCAGGGCAGTTAACACGATCTTACAAGGAGAGGTCACGACCTCGGAAATGAAGTTCGGAACGAGCTTTTGCAAGCTTGTAGTATACTTATAGGTTAACAACATATTAAAAAACTAAAGCGCAATAGCCAGCCAATCTTGAAAAAAAAAGCCTTTAGAGTTTTTTTTGCATCCATTTAGTATTATTAAGTTATTCGCTCAATTGTGATTTGAAATAGCTCAGTGGTGCTGTCGTTGTATCGCACTCAAAAATACGGGGTTCAATCCTCATATTTAAAAATTTGAAAATTAATCACTTGGAACTAAACCGAAAACCGTTATTTTTGTAGGAACAAAAACCGGAACCGAACCGATAAAAAAAATTTTGATTGAACCGGAACGAAATAAATAACAGTTCGATGCCGTACTATAAATAAATAATATAGTTATAACGCGTTTATGCTATTAACCATATTTACGTGAAAAGCCTTGTATCTAACCATTCTTGTATTCCTATGGTATGATATTAATCAAAAGGTGCACGAAAGAAACTTGAATTGCTGTATTTGGGAAAATATGATAAGAAATTATAATTATCCAACAATTAACAATAAAATTGATAAGAATTTTTCTCTAGGAATTTATAATAGAAATTGTAAGTTCATTATCTTCTGTTACTATATATTGACATTTCCTAGTGATTCCTTCTCAACATTTGTTATCAGTTACGAAATGAATGTATTTTATGCATTCACCTGTACATAAGTTGTTGCATTACAGTTGCCATAGTAATAGCGGTACTCTATAGAATAGACAGAATATCTTTGTTAAAATATTTTTTTATTATAATTAAAAAAAATAGTAGTCGCGTTATTGCTAACTTTTTTCCTGAAATAATTCAAAATGAAAAAAAATGTGCTCAAATAATTGGCGAATATGCTACAAAATAACAAAACCATTGAATATGTTACATTGTAGATAGAATTAAAAGGTAGAGAAGGTACAAAAAAAAAATAAACGAGTTGAAAAAAACCAGTGTGATCGACCGTTCTGGCCAACGAACACACAACGTAACTTGTTCGGTATGCCCTAGGAAACTCCACTTATAAGTAGAATTAAAGCTGAAAAAACACCGTCTTTTCTACATAGGTACATGTTTATTTTAATTGTAATTAATAATAATAATAATTTTAAATAATTGAATCAATTAAAACGGAACACTTTGTAATATAAATATTTTTGTTTGACCAAAGAACAACTAATCATTTAGTTAGAAAACGGTATCATTTTATGTATCTACGAGAAAATCATAAGAAATAAAATAAGAAGAACAAAGATGGACAATAATATAATTAACGCCCTCTTTTACAACGGTTAATATCTGCTATCTTTGTTTATCTTTCTCTCGTGAAATTCGTTAGATATATTTTATAATGTATTAAATAAAGATCAACTATTCTCAAGACATTATTATTTCTGTATAATCGATCAATTTTATAGCCATTTTCACTCAATTTATGTATGTTGAACGAATTGCCTTTACTGTACAAACTATCGTAATGTGTATGAATGCTATACCTATACAGTAGAGGCGGAAGAAATAGAAACATAGGAAAACCATCGGTTCCGCCCATTTATACTACTTACATACTACTTACTTTGTATGATGCATTTTTAGGTGTTTTACGAAATAAAGGGGATACCGTGCGACAAAGATGCCAAGTCCTCAACATCTGGTTATTGTTGCCTTTTAAACTAGAAATTTTGAAGGTCGTTGCAGGCAGATTCTTTAAGTCAAAGGAAATTGCTTTGTTTGGTCATAAGACTAAGGGTGAGTGGTAATAGCTGCCATCGTTTCCAATTTTTAGACCACCTACTTTCCCTCTATCTCTTTCTAATTCATATGTAAGTAGTATAGATGGTTGAAACCGATGTTTTTCCTATGTTTCTATTTCTGTCGCCTCTACAGTATAAAACTACTGTTATAATAATATTTTAACGAATAAATATTACGAAATTCGGTACAAGGTAAAACAAAATTAATTAATTTATTCAAGCATAAACTAAATGAAGAAATTATTATTATTATTATTATTATTATTATAACATACATACCGGGTGGTCCACCTAAATGTTCCTCGTTTTTATTGCAACTTAGGGTAGTCCCTGAAGAACACTTTAGCAAAATTATATTTTCAAAAACTTGGTGCATACTTTAAATGATTTAGAATGACTCGTAGACTCTCCCAATATCGATTAGTTTTGTTTCTCCTCAAGGAGGAACTTCCGAGTCATTCTTAGTCAATTAAAATGTTTAGTTCGTTTTTAAAAATCGCGACGCCCAAAACGACAGCTTTTTTGACCAACTTCCAGATGAGCTTAGAGGTTATAATTTTGCTAAAATATTCTTAAAGGTCTATCCTAAAAATTCGCCCGCCAAATAACTAGAAATACTTAGGTGGTCCACTCGGTATGTATGTACGATGTTGCTGCTCTAAATTACCGCCAAAAAATATTTTGAGGACATGTAGGGGGTTCCTGGAGATCATTTTAGCAGAATTATAATCTCGTAGCTCATTTCGAAGTTAGTCAAAAAACGCTCGACTCTTACAATGGGTCGATTTTTCAAGACAAAACACGCACAGCGAATAAGACTATCCCACCATTGATTTTTTCGTTTTTCTTCCATTACAGAATTAAATGAAGGAAAAAAAACGAAAAAAATCAATGTTTTTGAAAATCGCAACATTGTCAGAAATGAGCGTTTTTCAACCAACTTCCAAGTGAGCTACGAAGTTCTAATTTTGCTAAAATGATCTCCAGATACCTCTCTACAAATCTACGAAATATTTTTCGAATTGTCCACCAACTAGTATAAGTTTCGTACCAATTTGATCCATTTAGAGTAGCAACGTGGTATATAGAAAATAAAATTTCGCACAATACTAAACTCTTCTATATATTATATCAGAAAGCTTAAAGCATGTAGCTATATACATACATATATCTATCTATACATATATATGTCTAGATACACCCCCTCAATACTATTTTCCTAAAGAGTAAGAAGAGAACCACCACCGCTACCGCTACCGCCACCGCC
>JAZBGW010002092.1:0-12750 GCA_037464815.1 Mylabris variabilis | reverse complement strand
CCTTAAATAATTACAACAATATGTCTAAGCTGTTAAATTTGGACAAGGTTATCCTACTTACTTTCCAAGCTACTATAGGGAATTTACAATGTTACAAACAAAGCATTGGGCGGTTAAATAAATGACCACACCATGAATCAACAGTTCTATTCCCAACTCGATCCTACCTCTAATAAAAGCCGACGTCGCAACGTTAGAATAATGCATGGAGACGAGATAAACGGCGTCTATTTCTAAACAGATCCCACCGCAACTGTGGCAAAATATCCGACACAACAATTTTAAAAATTGTTCTAACCGGTGAATAAATTTTTAAATTCACCAGAAAAAAGACCGTACAAGTAGTTTTTTTCTTCTATATTTACTTTGAAATATCAATAACTCGTTTGGTACGAGTACTACTTAATGTTTCATGAAAATAACGATTCCCATTGAAATGAAATATGAAATTCTTTAGGCGGGGAAATGGAGAGGAGAGCGCGGGCTCTATTGAAAAACAAACAAGCTCAATAAATAGGTGAATATTCTGGTATTCCAACTGGAATTCTTTTCGAAATTCCATTAGCATTCCGATTCGGACAGATCTCGACTGGTTTAAATTGTCGTTGAACTACGTCATGTAGAATTCTCAGACATTGAGAGAATTGAGAGGGATGCGAATTGTATTAATACAATACCATAGAGAATTTTTTGTGTTTATGTTGTTATCACCACACAGTGGAAAATGCAACTTTCTCATGACGGTTATAATGAGGTTTACGAAGGGAATATTTCACGGATGCTGAATCTACACTGAAAAGATCTTAAAGCAGCTCACATTATTTGGAGAGCGATTCGAAAAATATTTCAAGGATTTGTAGGGGGGCCTCCAAGGAACATATAAGCAAAATTACGGCCGTGTAGCTCATTAGGAAGTTGGTTAAAAAACGCTTTATTCTGACGATCTTCACTAACCAGTTATACCCGTCAAAGGACTAAGAATGCCTAGAAGATTCTCTTAAAATAGTTTTTATTCGATTTTCATTACTGGGTACTTGCAAAAATGGGAGCACTGATTTTCCGACATCCTTACGAGCTACGGGGTCATTTAGCTTTACTATTTTTAACTCGATGGGGAAGATTGTTTACGCCGATTAAGTGTTTATTTTTTAAAAAAGTTTTTAACGTTTATTTTTACATTGAAGGAAATTAGAATAAAAGTAATAAGCACTAAATTAACATAAACAATCTTACTCTAGCAAGCTAAAAATGTTAAACAACAGAGAGGGTTACTCGCACTAGATTCATTCCTTTTTCCACTATTGATCTCCACCACGTTTTTTTTTTTAAATTGCAAGGATACAAATAAGAAAAACGTAAAAAATCAATTTTACCGTGGTCTACGAGTTATTTTTAATCGGTTAATGCGTGTAGGGTGGGCAAAAATCGCAACATTGTCGAAAAAGCGTTTTTTAACCAACTTTCCAATGAGCTATAAGGTCCTAATGTTCTCTGTCAAAGTTGAGCTTATCTGACGTAAAACATTCCTCCACCTTTGTGACTCCCTAAAAATCCTCGAAATATTTTTTCAATCGCTCGCCATATAATCGGAGTTCTTTTCAATTTATTGTTTTGATGGAAGTCGGAATTTTTTCGATCTACGCCCGTTTGAAAGAATTAAAAGATGGTTATAAGAAACCGAATATTCAGTGACGCATAGGTAATGGACCGATAAATCATCAAAGTCTGTCGGTCATAAGGTATTTTAGAGCTTTTGATGCTTTCAAACAACGTTGTCTTTACTGCTACTTATAGTGCAGTATTTGTTCAGAAAACTTTACCAAGTAATAATAAATCTTGGAGCTTTTATTTTAAAAAGCTGTACGATGCATATGTGTAGTGCTGTTATTGTTGTTAGATGTTGTTTTAATTGTTGTGTTGAAGACTGCCCCATATGGGGCCTTAATGAGCATGTCAAAGGCTCTAAATTGGGGACAAATTCAATAATACCTAACGAGAATAGTACAGCACAACAATATCAATCTAGTAAAGTACACAGTTTGGGTACAAACGACCACATTTAATACTGTACGAAATGGAATTCTAAAATTACAAAGTATTGATTTCTACAAATTGTTCTACAAAAAATACGCATCTACACACGTACAGAAAAAGAAAGCAAATTGTGATTATTTGTACAATCCGATATCTGTATGATGAACGATCATATTACAAACTGAATCAATGCTCAAACATCGTTCTCTAATAAATGATGATATATTACCCATTTTTATAAAACTACCACCCCCCAATCTATGCTGATATTCGAAAGTAGACGGCGACATATCTCTTTTATATATATAATGGGGCGAGAGAATATAAGAATGTGTGAAAATGATTGCATCCCATTAAAGTACAAATGAACCTTAATCGAAGTTGGAGCTATCGAAACGCTCACAGTAATGGTAAAATGATCGTGTTTATTTAGACGATGTTCACTATAAATAAATGAATGTTCGAATGATTGGGACAATCATTAATACAAGTCACGTTTCTGGTCTGTTTGTCTGTTTCCAGGATTTCTAAATGGTGTTAAATTAAAGGCCACATTTATATGTAAATAATGCAAATTTGTATTGCGTATAATTTCAAAGATATGCAGAGATGTGTTAATTAAAATTCACTGGAATTTGTCGAATTGTATTACAAATAGAATGGAGCTTATTTAAAAATAATTGTCGGATTGAAACCACAACACGGTACACAGAAATAGGAGACCGAAACAAGTATAATGGAAATTTTAAAATCGTCGAAAAACAATAAACTCCACTATAGACGTATTCAACATTGAAATTAGCTATAAAGCCCTCCATTATTCAAATATTTGTTCCGTTCCTGAGAAATATCCCCAAGGCATTGTTTGTCGTTGGACAAATAATTAAACATTTTTGTTAATTACAGCTCGAAACATCAAAATAAAGACAATACAATTTCGAGAAAATAAGACGAGAAGACGTACAATTTAGCAATGTAAAACAGACTTATAGGGGTTGTTTTTATATTTTTACGTAAAGCTCCGCTACATAGCTGTCATCGTATTAAACCTGCAAGCCTTACCAAGAAGCTGTTCGTTCGTTGAGCTTTGAAACGAAAATCAAATGAGATTAAGCTTGTATTTTGTCCCCGAAGGTGTTGATTTTGTATCAACAAACAGAATAATACATAAATAATCGATAAGGGTGGAGAATTTTAAAATTAATGCTAAGTTTTGGAAATTTCTATAAAATTTACTATTTTCAGAAAGAGAAAGAACCACATCAAAACTTTACAATTGAGTTGAAATGGTGAATTAGAAGCAACTCAAACAAGGAACTGATTTCAAATGTAAATTATTCGTTGAAAAGATTTTTCCAGTTTATTTATTCGTTTCTCCTCAATGCTTATCACGCTTTTTGGACGATTTCATTGTCTTTTTTGTTGTTGTTTTAGTTGTTGCTGGCGATGGTGGGGGTGTTTTGCTTTGTTTCGAATAGATAAAACCAGGAATTTACAACTTTTTTTATGTACTCTTTTCAACAAACTAACGTAAATCTTCCAATTTGTCTATTTAATACCACAATTAAGCTTCTTAGTTACATTTTATCTAAGCTTTTAGTGCTAATTGTTGGCTACAAACTACCGCCAAAATACAACTTTATGTTTTTATTTCAACAACGACCCATTGTTTGCAACAAAGATTAAATCTAAATCCATAATTTCGAGTGTATAACTAATGAAGACTCAGACATTTTGTAATTTGTTTATTGTTTGAATTTTGCCTGGAATATCTAGAGAATTCCTGCCGACTTCGTTTCGTCGAGGAATTTAGATCGTTTTTCTATTCGGTTTAATAACAACTCAAAATCCAACATTTTAAGGCGGAATAGCCGAATAAATGTGGAAAATTTGAATGAATTTTCACTTTATATTCAAGTAGAGTTGAAGTTCATGTACAAGAATCGGTGATCTTGTCGTAACGATAGCAATATTGTTATAGCTTAGATTTGACACTAAAATATTTTATCGTTTTCAATACAAGTTCTTTACAAGTTTATTATTTCAGTATCTAGCAGAGATATCGACAATTTCAATAAATTGCAATGTGATTTCCTTATTGATCGATTCAAAGAATTTTTCTTCTTTTCAAAATCGAGTTCAATTGAAAACTGTTTGTTGTATGTACGTGCTCGTGTATTGTACCAATAATGGCAGAGTATTCAATATTTTTGTACTTTTTTTTTCAAACAACGTTGACAAAGTGGAATATATTGAAATTTGAAATTTTCTACGCTAAGTTTCAAATTTCAGAAAAGTTGTGACGTTGAAATATTCCCATTTCAGTCATTCTGAAAGTTGCATGTACAATAAAATTAACGCACGTTGATAATTTTTCAGTGGTTGATAGATTGGGGTCTTTTATCAAATTTAATATAAAATTCCAATAATTAAATAGCGTTGTTTTACGTAAAACTTTGCATGTTTATCAACGTCTACTATCGTCCCCTGGATTTGCATAATCCAAGAAAATATAAAACTATTTCTGAAGGGAATAATAAAAATTGAGTTTATTTGAATTCAAATAACATCTCTGACTTGCTCTTTTCCATTACTGCAGTTAAATTAAAACTTTAATTGGTACAACAATTTAAAACATACACTTTTTGATTATTTTACTGTCTATACAAAGAAAGGCTTTTTGAATAATCGCACCCGCTAAATCAGATTTAGATTAACACAAGTTTGATTAGTTTATTGTTATTCCAACATGTTTTCTTTTCTTTTAGAAACACAGAAACACAGAAGGCAATCTTTTTTCTTCTCGATTTTAAGCGAACTGGTTTGGGGGTGAAACGTAAGAACGAGGAGCGACAGACGCAAGAAAAATGATTCTAAATCATTTGGTATGCAAATAGGGGCCGTACATACATCATAGACTTAAAGCACACGTCTCGACGCTCTCGAAGAAGGGTCAAGAGGCCAGGTCATGGAAAAGTAAAGGGAATCGAGCGGACGGACGAGCCAACTGGAAAGATTTAGTGGTGAGCAACGGTCAGTTGGGCTATTGAAAAAATGGTGGATGCGCCACCGGTGCGTTAATACCACATAAAATTGCGCTTTTATCGGCCCTGCTAACTGTTATTCTTGTCGAAAAATGTCACATTTGGATCATCTAATTCGTTTAAAATAGTGCTGATGTCCAATCCGACACATTTGTCCGTTTTTTGGTGTATTTTATCCCTCTTATTGTTGAACAATCGTGCTAGAGTGGCGAACGAAAATGTTGGTTTTAATTAAAAAATTAATCTTTGTGCGGTAGTTTTCTCTTTCATTTTTTTGTTCGTACAATGAGATAATTTGAAATTCCATTTATTAGTGGATTAACAGAAATTACAAGGGAGAGAAATATATAGTAGAATATGACAAAATGCCAAGAATAATTATGTCCATATAGCGAACTTGTCTGGTAAATGTCTTTTAAACTAGAGTTTGAAAAATGGCAGCACATAAAGATAATCGTTCTACCGACTAGAAGGAAAATTTAATTCGGAAAATTTCACGTTGTTTTCGATTTTGCCCAACATTATTATGCCATCATTATCATCCTATATTTTCTTCTTATTCTTCATGTTGGTTTTTCTTTGTTATCCTCTAGTATAATGCACGTGTACTTGAATTATTACCATAAAAGTTCAGTTTATTGCATCATTAAGACCGGGCTATTGTTCTACATTACGAGTTTCTTACCTACTTTTTACATAATTCAACCATTTGCTGTAAGTATTTTGAAATTGAAACGAACTTTTTTCTCCACCCTAAATTGGGAATAAATCTTGAAATTTCCACGGCAAGGAATGCAGGGTGGATTTTGAAATACCACGAAAAAGAAAAAGTTTCGACTGTATCGTTTAATATAGTTGAAATATTATTCGCTCTTATTTTAATGGAACGAGACACAAAGGCCTTAATTTTTATTTGTTAGCTTATAAATTTTGGACGCGTTAGTTTTAGTATTTTAGTATTTATTAGAAATTCACCGTGTGTGGCCTGAAGAAATTCGTACATATACGGAGAGAATTAGTCTTGCAAAGTTTATTAGTTCTGTATTTCATTCGAGATTGCTGTAATAAAATATTTGGCTGATTCAGTATTATTTATCGCTCTATATTCGAAAACTATCCAAGTTTTACAGGATGATTATTTCTTTGTCCGATAGATGCGAATCCTCCAATTTCCCGTATGAAAGCTGCCGGTTTCAATATTCTTTAATAACTATCAAATAAAAAAATTCTTCACTCTCACAATCGCTAATTCTAATTTATATTTCTCCAAGGATACACGTTAAAAATATTCCAAAGACGTTTTGTAAATATCCAAAGAAAATAAGCGGCTTAAGATTTTGTCTTGTATACGAAACATTTCGGTTTTCTAATATTAATAATTTTCAACCAAATTTCTAACTTTCCAGTACGATTATAAATCACCACTTTTAGATAAAATTTTCGCTTATTTTTCATTTAAGGTGTATGTTAGATTAATGTTGGATGAAATTCAAATAAGAAACCGACGGACTTTTACGTCGACTTCTTTATCAAAAGTTTCATCAACGAGAAAATTTACTTTAGCATGTCTTGGAAAAAACACAACGCTTACTTATCAAGATACTGATTACAAAAATACGCGAAATTCTAGTCTTTTTAATGATTTAAAAGAAATAACACAAAAAATCAATCTAGCATCAAAACCGTTTACTTATTAAATTCTTAATACAAACCAATTATTATTTTTATTTGCAAATTTTATGGGGACAATGAACGAGACTCCGATAAATTATCGAACGGAATCATTTTATGGCCAAATGTAAACCGCCCAGGTCGTTGGATGTGTTGTATGAAAACACAGAGAAACGAACCGGCTAGCAATATCGTAAAAGACGAATTTCGAAATTTTCTATTCGAGAATCGATAGAGGAAAAAACGATCATAAATAATTGTGGTCTTTTGGCCAGAAGCTAGCTCAATATCGATTCTGAAACGGAATCAAGCAATTCATAAAACTTGCCATATAAATTATTTTTATTATCAATGTTCTGATCACATAACGAGTACATGGACTTATTTCAAATCAAAATTTAACGATGGAAGATTCAATAAAATTGTCGGTCTTGGAGCAGATTTTTAAAAGGTAATTTGCCATTCGTAAAATAATGAAATAAATCCCGTCAGTTGGCGCAATATTCGACGGTAAGTATTTGAAAAATCAGAAAAATATTGGTGATTCTTATTAGTTATGCATTGAATACACCATCTTGTATGCACAATTTGATACTTTATGTAAATCCTATGTGGAATTTATGCAATATTTAGAGCATCTACGTGCTGTATCTAAACGAACCATTAATATCAATAAGTTATAACAACAATTCGTTCCAATGAACCCTTCTATTCTGCTTGTATCGGTCACTATGCAGAAAAAAATACTAATCTATTCATTTACGGAACATAAAAATCCGGCGAAAATACAGTCTTTTTCACGTAAATATGGTCGATGGCAGTAAGTAACTCTTTCAGGAGGAACACCTAGAGTATTTATTGGAAATAGCAATAGGAAAAATCACCAGGTTTAAGAACTCAAAGTCAACTAAATACTAGTAAATGCAGAAATATTTTTCTTAAAAAAAATGTTTTTGCAAGAAAAAATCGAAAATTTGTGAATATTGACCTGTTTTGAGAATCTAGACCAGGGGATTCCTACAAATTATAAATTTGAAAAAATTAAGAAAAATTGTATAATAAAATTGAAGACTTGTCCAATTTTGTCAATTCGATACATAGAACATCTGTTTCTGCTATGCAATTCTTTCTTTTTTTCTGTCTTGTTCCTTTCATCTTCAACTATTCTTCGGTAATTGTCCATTGAAACTAGTTCTTAAAACTTTATTACGCCCTTCCTTGCTTTTTTAAATTTAAGGTCAGTCACGCCTTTCAATTTTTGAAAAACAACAAAAAAATTCTCTTCGATTGAATATAAACTTTCAATTTTCTGCCCTGTTTTGGAGGTGGAAAGCATTCAATTGTCGTAGAGTGTGACTGTTCTTTCGCAACGTAAACAACAAGATGGCAACTCGTTTCTGATTGGTCCCTCAGCGTGTGGACTAGAGTGAAATGACCACTTTTCCGCAAGCTAACTAATATCTACAAAATGTAGATATTATTTATTATTTGCAACTTAACAAACAAAATGATGAACATAATGAACGCAAACTATCAGATTACTTATTAAGTATACGTTGCTAATTCTTACCTTGAAGGCAAAATTTTTGTGTTTATTCAAAAGTGGATCAATTTTCTTTGAATTAATATTATTGCTGTTTCTTGTTGTTGACGATGATGATGATGATAATGATGAAGATGATGATGATGATGAAAATGGTTTTTAAAACATAGCGGTGACGGAAAAACAATTGAAAACTTAGCTGCCTTTGATTTAAAGTTAAAATTACATTCAACATAATGAAAACAAATTCCCTATTTTTAACCTAGCAGTTAATAAAAATGAAGCTATGTTATTTTGGTACCACTGATGGCATTGGTCATGCGCAATCTTTTACTATGGTAAATAAGCTTTCAAACAAGCTGCTGTACGATGTTTTATCTCTAAAATTGCAGAAACTGCGTAATTTAATTTTTTTTAAGATGCTCCGACATTTTCCTTTGCACTTTGAAATCTAGTGAAAATTTTCCAAAATAAAAAACTCCTTCGGATGTACCGTAAAACGCCCAATTCAACTCTGGTTACAGCGTTTGAATATCTCAGAAAACAAGCGAGATATTGATGATTAAAGAAAAATGAAAAATTGTCACTTTTTCGGACATTGAATAGAGGCCAGACTCCAGCATCCCCTTAAGTATAATATCGTTGATACCAACGATCTAAAATATGCATAATCTATCAAATGATTAATTTACTAAATTACAAAACCTATTTTATTCTTAATTTTATTTTATAGTGTCATATAATGAGTAATTTTTGAGAAAAAATAGTGTATCTAACTCGAGTGGAAGCGGCCTTTGTGAAACTCGTGTGATTGAAGCACTCGCCAACCCTCGTACTTCAACGTACACACTCGTTTCGCAAAGGCCTCATTTCCACTCTTGTTAAATAAATAACTAATTTGCATTTAGTTGACTACGAATTTTTGAAGCGATAATTTTTCTTTAAATGCTTCGTAATTTCCAAAAGTTGATGCCAACTCCTAATATTTCCAAAAATTGTCGAAGGGCTGTTTTTACCTCCAATAGACAGCTTAAGTGTTCCCTTGAAGTTCTCGTAAAAAAAAATTGATCCTATTAATAAACGAAAGAGTTATAGCGACTTTACTTCCATTGACCATATTTACATGAAAAACCCTGTATGATAATTTTTACAAGTGGTTGGAAATGGGCCAACTCTAATTTCCGCAACAGTTAATCTCATACACGCACGTATTTATTTTGTGTTTCATTAAATCGTTGAGTTTTGTCCTTCTCATTTTTGATTTGAACTAATCCGTAAATTGCACAACTCCCAGCTTTGGGAGTAATTAAGATAAATAAGAATGCCCCACCGACTTTACTATGTCTAAAATGTATACATATATACTTAAGTTGGTCGTGTTAATTATGGAAAAAGGGTCGTTCTTTAATTACCATTTAAAAAAAGCTGCCCTATCCCACAAAAAAAAGAAGCAGTATCAACTGGGAAAGTTTAGGTAATGAAATTAATTAGATTGTCGCTTTATATCGTTGGTTAACAATAATGCAACTGTTCAGTCCGGTCGGTAATAGATATGCAGAATCTACAGTTAGAATGGCAGTTAGGGATGATTTTGCGTCATTTAAACGATACTGATTTTCGCAAAAATTGAACCAATTTACTTTGGATTTGATTCTTATTTTTTTTCGCTTATTTTCTACAGTACGAATCCTCGGTTATTTGCAATACTGAAAGCAATAGCAAATATTACTTTCGGTTATAATAACTTGGTTTTATTGTGTACGGTTGAAAGGTGGGTGTTAAGAGGAAATTACGTGCGGTCAGGATTATCGTAGACGATTAAATATTTAACAAATATACGCAGACATAGGTGGATATTTGTGGTTTTCCAATTCGGTTAAATTCCTAATCTTCTCTTTTATTAAATCTGTTGTAGAAAACATTTGAGAAATGAAGATTTATAAACGTGATTACAAGTGTAAATGAGAAATTCTAACGTTAAGGTTTGCAAGTTAAATTAATGCCCTACAACAATGGTAATTGTCGGTGGGCAATTTAACGTATATCCACTTAAAAAAAAAAAACAACTTTATGTAGATTTTTCTAGAAGAAATTTATACTTTTGACAATCTATTCTCATATATACATTCTGTTTTTTGTTTCAGTGGATTGTTGTTGGATTTCACACAAAGATTTATGGTTCTGTTGTAGTATTCTAGATCACTTTTTACAACAACACACTGTACAACAACACAGAAAAAGAAATAAGTAGCTACCGGGTAATAGAGAATCGTTTTAAACATGACATGTTGCATACAAGCGGAAAAAGAAAAAATAACAACACGAGGACTTTGTCTTTTGGGATTCCCTCCATTGTTTCACAAAAGACTTTGATATCTTACTACGAGTTTAATCGCAGTGGGAAAACAGTAACGATTATTTCTATTCAATCTTTGATTTGAATGCAAATACAGAGTCGAAAAATATTCCTAATACTAACAAGATGAACGGAAAATGATTAAAATACTAGCGAAATACTAGAGGGAATTTGAAATTGAATAGAAATACAGGGTTTTTCATGTAAATATGGCCTAAGGCAATAAATTCGTTATAATCTTCCATGTATTAAAAGAATAAAATAATTTTTATAAGAACTCGAAAGGGAACACTTTAACAATTTTTGGAAATAGAAGAAATTGACGTCAACTTTTGGGAATCACGTAATATTGAAAGAAACCTTGCTACTTTTAAACATCCAACTAAATGCAAAAAGCAACTCAATACAAAAACAATATTTTCCTATTGAAAAAGTAATTTTCAAAATTTTCAAAATTTTCAAAATTTGTGAATATTGTAAGGGGTGATAAACTGCTTCAAATATGTAGATCAGGGGATTCAGTAGTTTACTGGTAATAAATTTAAAAACCAAAAATTTGAACGACTACCCAATTTTGTTACCCCTGTAATTTGATAAGGTTGTAAAAGCTGATTGATTGTATATCATTTCAAAGATCGTTTACAGACCTTTAAAACCGTTATAATTTGAAATTTAAAAAATAATATACGTAGTCAAAATTTACCCCTTAATGTACAGCTCCTATTTACAGGGTAAGTATTTTAAATACAGAAAAAGTCTGTTGTTGATATGTTTTTCCATGAGGTAAGAAATCATAAACAATTTCATATTATCATGTACAATTTTAACCCTCAACAATTGATGAAAACACGGTTTTAATTTTTTGAGAGCCCTAGTAAATCATCTAGTTTTGGACTACTAAAAATTATTCAAGTTCCAAAGAAACTAATTTTTGACGGGTATTTTCAACCCCTAATATCTCTAAATTTGAGTATGGACACGAATGACAAAAAACACGCATTATTTAGAATAGAATCATCAAAATTGGGGGTTTCGATCTCGGGTAGGTTACTTGCTAGAGTGACTCGAGGAATCTTCCAACAATAATTTTTCCCGATTTTTCGAATGCATTCTGCAACAGATGAAAATATTTCCTATTTTCATGGTCGTTTCACGTGCTTAGCTCTTTTTTGAAAATTGTGATCTTGTTCAAAACGAGAGTTTTTGACCAACTTTCATGCAAGCTACGAGGTTCTAATTTTGCTCAAATGATCTTTAAGGAGCCGTCTACAAGTCCTCAAAATATTGTTCAAGTCTCTCATCAACTAATAGGAGTTTTATACAATCGACCACATTTAGAATCGACACCTTTTAAAAGGATTTTTATAAAAATTGTAGAAATAAGTTACTGAGCCTCAGAATTTTAGCAAAAATCACATTCAAAGTCACAGTCTTAGAACACCAAATTCACAAACTTCTAAAAAACGCAGATTCTATTAGAAAACACGCGTTATTTAGAATAGAATCATCAAAATCAAGGATTTCGACCTCGGCTAGGTTACTTACTAGAGTGACTCGACGAACCTTGCAACAATGATTTTTCCCGTTTTTTTTTCGAATGCATTCTGCAATAGATGAAAATTTTTCCGATTTTCCGTAGAATACAATGCAGTAAAATGAAAAATAGTCAATGTTGAGACGATTTTCGAGTCATTCTTGGTCGTTCCACGTGCTTAGCTCTTTTTTGAAAATTGTGATTTCGTTCAAAACGAGAGCTTCTAACCAACTTATAAACAAGCTAGGAGGTTCTAATTTTGCCAAAATGGTCTTCAGGGAGCCCTCTACAAGTCCTCAAAATATTTTTCAAGTCTCTCATCAACTAATAGGAGTTTTATACAATCGACCACATTTAGAATCGACGCCCTTTATAAACATTTTTACAAAAATTGTAGAAATAAGTTAAAAGCTAGAAAATAAGGTTACTGGGCCTCAGAATTTTAGGAAAAATAACATTTAAAGTCACAATTTTAGAACACCAAATTCACAAACTTCTAAAAAACCCAGATTCTATTAGAAAACACGCATTATTTAGAATAGAATCATCAAAATCAAGGATTTCGACC
>JAZBGW010002091.1:0-12753 GCA_037464815.1 Mylabris variabilis | reverse complement strand
TATTTATTATAATGTATTTTTCTATATTTAAAGGTCTGATTAAATTTGTTTCTTGTTATAGGTGAGGCCAGGCGACTTGAATTTTGTATCAGGTATAAATTTACGGTACATTTGGAGATCTAAGTGTGTCTATTGGGTATGGTCAAGAAATTTTCTGCATGCTTTCTTTAAGAAATGTTACAATGTCTCGCTTCAAAAAGGATTCCAATATCAAATTCCGAATCAAACAGATTCCAATCTTATAGAAACACTTTCAAAGAGAATTTTCTTAATTGATAGTATTGTGGAACTTGATATTATCGATAAATAAGTTGCATAGTTTAATTAAGTTCGAAAATCTCTCTTGAACTTCTAGTTTTAATATAAATTAAACAGTTCCCCAATTGATATTTTCATACACTCATCAGCTTTGAACAAACGAGCTTAAAATTCTGGAACAAATACATGTCTAATTTTTATTGCCAAATAAGATTGTATGGTGCTGTGGAAATTCAGTAGGATTCTCAAAAAAAAATTATGTTTCATTTTTGTAAACTTAATTGTCCATTCGTTTGATATACGAATTAACCCAAAAAAATACTGGAAATGTTCACATGACGACAAAAATTCAATTAAAATTGAAATGAGGAAAAATCCAAAGCAGATTCAACAAACAAACAAATCCAGGAGGTTGTGCCCCTATCTACATGCTTGTTGGTTTATTGACCACGCCTTTATTTAGTACCAAACGAACCGCTAATAATACTTGATTAGGAAAATGCATCCACCCTCTTCATCTATTTACCAAAATCACAAGCGACATAGACAAATAATAAAACAAATGATATGGGTTTAGTACCAGATTCTGGGTAAAATTAGCATTTTATGTCGTCCTGTTTTGAATAAAAGTAGATTTTAGATTGTGAAAACGTCTATTAACATGCGAATCCGTACGTATTTTAGTGTTGTCGATGTGTTTAACGTTTATTTTGGAATTTCTATCGTTTGTAATAATCGGATAGAATCATTGATTTGTGATCCTATATGAATGGTCAGAGGAATTGGCCACCTTACGAAAACTAATAACTTCCCAGTTGGCTTAGCAACAAATTATTCCAATTAAGTTGTTACCAGTTGGATGTAATAAATGTTGGATAATGAATAAAAGTTGAAATGCGTAGTTGTGAAATAAGATTTAATTAAAAACATAAATCCTTCAAAATTACATTTAACGATTTAAAAGTATAATAATTGTTTTGGACGTTTTAACCGGAAAACTCGTCAACATAGTCGATAATTTTGTGTATTGTTAGTTTTCTTCGGTTCATAACTCAATCACCGGGCTCATTAGATCCTTTTTAACTTCAATACACCAGTTGATTTACAGCTGTCTAATCAAAAACTTCCCGAACTTTGGTTCTGTTTAATTACTTTACTTTGTACTAAACAAAATCGACGATGAAACTGGTCGATTTTTAGAATCAACCCAGAAAAAGGCAGTAGAAAAAAAAACATCATAACAATCATAATCAAATTGTCTTGGAGGAACAATTCTATACTGATGATTAATGATCATCAAATTCAAGATTGTTGTGCAACTAACAATTTCCTCGACAAAATCCTTTTGTAACGCTATTCTCCACGGTTCGAGCTTTACGATTTATTTTCCTAAAACTTAATAAATTTGTATCCTTTACAATGTTTATCATTGTCTCCAATCTTAGTTTGGTCATACTTCCCAATAGTTTGATGACATCGTTTGCAATCACTTTAGTTTTGTCGTAATAATTAAATTTCATCTCACAATAAAAACTTTATTCGATAAAGAAACTCTAGAAAGTTACAAGTACATAGGGTGACTTATTAATTTTAAAATAATTTGTTGTAAAAAAACATTTAAAAGAAAATGTTATAATTATTATTTGAATTTATTATAATCTTCACAGCTATTGTTTCTAAAAGTTCAACTTCCCTAATTACTCAAAAATTTTCTGGGGACAGCGTATCTATTGTGAACTGAAGTTTCACTTCAGTGATTTAACTTTAAGGCAGTAAAAGCGACAACAAGGAGATGACAATCCAAAAACTGGTGTCTGTCATGAGATAAAGTTAATTGATTTGCAGAAAAGCTAACAAAAAAAGCTAATTATTGTAAGTAATTGGAAATTCTCTTAAATTCCCTCTTTCTTCCGCTTTCAATTCAACAAATACTTTTTCCTGTTTCTACATGTATAATAGATCCTTACAATAGTAAAAGAAGAGAAATAATTGCGTTACTTTTATTTTTATTATCATAAAGTCTAGTCAACAAAAGCGACTTTATTTTACTCCACTACCGTAGGAACTTTCCGAAATCAAATTTTGCTTGTAGTTCAAAATGGACAAAAAAACGAGAATTTTTAAAAATACGCAGGTTATTCCTGTATTTATAAACAACAAAAAATTTGCTGTTTCAAAATAGGCGTTTCAATGTATACGTAAATGACTTTTATCGTGATGTTTTAATAAATAAACTTATTTAAATTTCCTTTGTAATTAAACTTGTGTTGTATTACTAATGAGAAATATAATCACTCTTAACTGTGCATATTGTGTTTGTTAATTGCCTTAAAAATCGCAATTTAACTTAGTAGACCATTGTTAGATTAATAGGTTATTTAAATACATAAGGAACTTTCTTGAAACATTTTAGATATATGATTTTATTCTGTCTTAAATATTACAAAATTAATGCTCTTCACAATTTACATTTGTTCTGAAAACATTAATAACATTACAGAAAATGTTGAATTTTAACAAGACGTCTTATTGTTAGTATTTATGCAGTTTATAATGATTATTATATTTATTATTATAGTTACATAGCATCATGCAAATTTATTTTCATATTAAAGCTGAAAACGTTACTATTATAGAGCTGTAGTTTCAAAAGTCTCGAGTTCAAAAAAATCTAAAACGTTTCAATTAAATTCTATATATAGGTACATATCTCTATCAGATTTTTATATAAAACGTATAACCAACAAAAAATGTTCTTAATAACTAACATTAACTTGAATTAGCAATTAAATAGACATTGAAAAGAACACCACTGGCATTACAAACTTTTCAGGCGAAAATCCACTTTATAAAAGAAAAAAGTTTTAATTTCAATGACCAGAGGGAATTTTAACAAAATTAAGATTTTTATTATTGATCAAACTTCGTTAAAATTCAATTTTAATAACAATAAATTTCAGTTAAATCAATTTAATTAATTTTTGATCAATCAAAACTATTTGAAATACTAGTTGCCGGTAGATTTTATCACAACTGTATGTTGGTAATAGTGTAATTTTCATCATATTTTAGCTGCAGCTTTCTCCGTTTTCAAAGAAACTGGCAGTGTTGTTTCTAATTTACATTTTAATGGAAAGAATTTCATTTGTCTCGTTTTATTTTACAGATATTTCGGCTAATAACTAGACGAGAGAACGTATTGTTCGTGTATTTAAACAACTTGCTCCGACGAGATGTTAAATATTTCGTCTGGAATAGATTTTAGGACCAAAAAAAACACTATTTGAAAAGGATTCGGATTTTTTTATTGTTATTGGATGTTTGTTAATTGTTTATTTGGGTGTTGTTATCGGAATTACTTTATTAGATGTACAAGAAACAAATCGAACATCAATAAACAATACCTAAACAGATTAGACTAATTTGGTATAATGATCAATGAACTAATTCGAATGTTGTAACGGCATGAACATAAATAACTATTTTATCGGGTGGTGGTGTATTAGTTTAGCTTTAATAACTGACATGGTATTGGTGTTTGTACCACCATAGATACCTACAAAAGGAATAATTTATATATCTGATAAGATACAATGATTTGTGCATATGTATGTATTCTGTATACGTTAGTCTTCGTACAATGAAAATGACAAGAACGACTGAATAGAATCAAATATCTTGTGAAAAATTCAATTTTCTAATTTCAAAGCATTTCACTGTAAATCGATGTCGTTTAAAACAATTTTCTAGTCTACGATAAGTCAAAGACATTTCTTCCTAACCAGAAGAATCTAATACCAAATCGTATTGTCGTTTTAACCAGAAACTTATAGAGAGCGAATATAGGGCGAATTGAAGAAAGACATGCTTTTTGTTTCTGACATATTGATATCAAAAGGAAACTTACACAATGCATGCAGCCGTTCACGATGCCCTCAATACAGTTGTGTAAAAACATTCCCATTTACAGAATTATAATACTTGATAATAACATTAAAACATAACAAATTTTCGATACTACATTTAATAAGCTAAAAACATCAGTTTTATTAATTTAGTATCCAATTTAGAGAATATCTATGGGAATATTGCATTCGAGAACTTGCAAATAAACTAGCGCAATAAATACGGGTTGGTTGTTATCAAGTGTTTTCAGTTGGAATGCAAGTGCTTAATGTTCAACCAAATACAATACATAAACAAATTTTCATATTAGATTAACGAACATGTTTTATATTCTTTTATCGTACGTTCAACAGTAATTTCAATTAAGGTTTAAGAACGTTTATAAAAGGAAATTTCATATTCGAATAACAACGGTACAATCAATTTAACTTGAAGATTTCCTCAGTTGCATCACTTGAATGATATCTAATGAATGGGACCTGGAATAGTTTCATGAAAACTTGAGAAATTTCAGATAAATTGTTTTTGGAAGTTCTTTTATTGTAGGATTAGATTCTGCTTGTCAGACTAAAAATTTAAAAGAAAGGAGCACTGAACTGTTAACAAGTCTTATAACAATTGAAATGCTTAAATCGTCTGTTACATATAGTGAAAAACAGTACTGACAATATAACAATACAAAAAAATTAACAAGAAATAGATTATTTGCTGGATAAATTAATATTTAAAGATAGTAAAGATACGTTGAACACTCCTATACTAACAATAAATAAATATATATCTATATCCTCACACAGATAAGCACAATATAATAATATTTTGATCCGCCAACTTCATCAGAACGAAATATTTTCCCCAGTGGAAAAATAAAACTCGTAAAGTAATTCATCAGAAAGAAAAGTCTGGCTGGAGTGCGAGATTCAACCGGACGACTATAACAACACAGGCATTGTTTATGATGGCTCTCACGATTATAATCTAAATGAGAATTGGCATCTTCACAATTGAATTTATATTCTATTGTCTTAGCAATTTTGTTTGATTTTTCTATTGTTTATTAGATATTTTTTTGGTTATTTTGTCTTTACACCCTTTGAAACGTTTCGATATATTTATTAAACAACAATAATGTTTAAAGCTAATGTAGTGAAGATTTCGGCTTAGTGTAGAATTTAATGAAAAGCAGTAAAGAAGGTGGATTTTTGTAAAACTTATTACACGGACATCCGTTTTGCTGCGAGTAAAAGGTATAGTGATTTATTTTTATAGAACAAGTAAATGAAAGCGTTCAGAGTTTAGTGTTGTCGCTAGGGCACCCTCTTCAGGGTTTCGGGGGAAAGCAAAGGACAAAAAAATAATGTTCATCACATAATTCACTGTTAGATGTGGCATTTGTAGAGCAAACACTGGTCCTTACATTCGACAAAAGCAATGAACTTGAATTTTGGCGACAAAAATAAAATACGACTCTTTTTCATCTAGTTCTCTATTTTTGTTTTTTTTTGTTTCTTTTTTTTTAGTAAAATCATGTCTAGTCAACTAACTATTATACTTTTTTTTCGTTCTGGAAAAGAAATCGCTCACGATCTTATTCGTTCCGGACAATGATTCGCTTTTTATCCCTCATCATTCAAGTTTGAACTACTGAATTAAAAGAGTAACAGTTTTTGAGTTGTAACAATGAGTTTCTTTTGCTAATTTCCATTGAATCCGTAGAAACCATTTCTACTTCAATGAATCTTGATATAACAGTTAATTAAATCCGTTAGAGTATTGTTTCTGTACTTTTTATCGATTAATATGAACATAAAAAAAATTACGTTCGATATTTTCAAATAGAAATCCAAAATGAACAGGTTTTATTATCGTAACATTTGGATACGGAACAAATACTGTATTGACAATGCGGCGTTACCTACACCTTAAAGAAGGAATGGAAATCGACAAGTCGTTTTCGTATATCCTCGAATTCCTATTAACTTGTCTTTTTCGTGGATTTTATTTGTCGATATATCACATAACTCACTGTTTTATTTGCTAATCTCAAGATAATACAACTATTTTTAACAGATGCTCTATTTCTTCCATAGTGGTGGTATCTGTGTCTTTTTGGGTAATTGAACATGGATTCACGATGGGAAAATAAATTAAATAGAATTTTGTATAGTTAAAGACAAGACTGTGGCATTCTAACTGGTATTATCAATTTAATTTTCTTTCATAGACAGTATTGTGTTTGTGTAAATATATTTATGTTTTGTGTTGTATCCCTCAAGAGATCTGGTAAGGGTGTAATGTTATTATTAGATGTATGGCTTGAAGGTGATTTATAACGGCAGCCAGGCGGCGACGCTATTTCCGACATCGTCTACAGTCGTATGAAATCTCGACTGGACATTGGTTTCGTATGGCGAAATATTAGTTTAATTAAATAAGATAAGGATAGTAATGTACAGTGTGAGTGTTGGCAGGATATGCGGCTATACGGTGTGCGCTTATAGAATGATATCCGGTATACCGCTATTATTATAGCATATCACTGTCGCATTCTGAATGTCGTCCAATATTCGAAATACAATTCTATAGGCCAATGTATTTCAATCTCAATGACCGTTCTATATAAGTGATTCAGTATTTTATGTATCAAAAACAGAATGAAGCCATATAGTTTAGTGCTACCGGAAAATGTGCCGGAAAGAATTGATATCTATGGAGGTGTACGAGCCAGAATCTACATAATTTGTCTATTTTATCAATTTGATCTATATAAAGTCCAGATGTAACGCAACTTCATTACAATTGATACACGATACAATCATAATAAATGTTTTTGTCTGCATGCAATCCGGCAGTACCGGAGTTAAACTGACTATCACCGGAAACCGTCGACGCCTGATTTGCACGCATGCGCTCGTCATTTTTGACAACCAGCGGTTAGATTACTTGACACATACCACATTCCAACGGTTTTAATTTAATATCCAGCTACAAACTTAAATTGCTATTCAATCAACCAACCTTGTTTAAGTGACGCTACAAGACATTATAGGCGTTACAATCGAAACTTAAAAGCACGAATTAATTAAGTTCAACTGCTATAATAATTGTTATTGAAAAGAACGAAGCTTTACCTGTATTGCATGAACTGATATCCGGAAATAAATTACCCGAATATAAAGGAAAAAGAGACACACTTAATAATTGCTTATTCGCCTCCGTCTGTTTTTATATGTATTAGTGAGGAGCTTTTATCCAAGGATAATGCTGAATTGTTAGCTTTCCTGGATAATTAAATCCAAACAACTGAAGATTCATAAGATAAATTATTTTACATCAACAAAATTCGAAATTATGATCTAATTGTATTGTGCCTAAATATAGTCAGAACTAATTTAACAAAATTAGAATAATATTGTATATATCTATATGGATATATTTTGTCATTTATACGATCTTGTCGCTTCATATTTATCAACAAATAATAATTTAAAGCTCATCAAACAACACCCTACTATATTATACAAATATTAAACGTTGTTTGACATATTTTAATTATAAATTACATCATATCCGGTTAGTCTCATCTATGCTCCAATTTGGCGCCACAACAATCGAAACAAAACAAAAACTACAAACTTGGTGTACTTAAATCGATAATTAATAGCGTCAATGTAGTAGTAAATTGGAAAAAAATAAATAAGCTTGTAACAAATGGATAGGGGAAGGATAGAATAGAGTTTCCAAACTATCAGTTATTATCGTTAATGGTGTCCTGTTTGTCGTTAGTCTGTTAATTCCTTTAATAAATTATTCAAATTCTTTAGCCCCAATGATCCTTGTAATGCTATAGTAACAGCATTTATTATTTAATTTTACAAATAATAATAATAAATATATAATAAATGGAATAGGATATTGTTTAATACTAACAAATTTTCATTTAAATCAAATCCAAATGAAACTTTCTGGCACAATGGAAACTGTTACGTCTCAAATTCTAAACTGATTGCGCCGAAAAGCCTTGTCTTTCCTATGGTTGTATGTATTGTATATACATCGTCTATGACTTTAAATGTTGTTAAATTCTTGGAATTTTCAAGATGTCACCTTATTCGAAATGGAAACACCTAAAAAGCAAACATTACAGTGAAATTGTATAAACTAACAGTATGGCTTAAAGCTATCAAATTTTACGTAACATCGGATTTCAGTTAAGTTAGGTTTTAAAAGGGGGGCGACATTTGCTATTCAATCTAAAATTCAATACGTTTGACTATTAGCAGTCGTTTAGTTTTAGAGCATTTCAAAAATTCACCTGCATTGTTATAGGCATTCGATATACCATCAAGTTTTATGGTGGGCAATCCCTATTGTGTTCACGCTACAATAGCATGCAATAGCCCTACTGCGGTCTCACTGACATTCTAGATTACAGTAGATTTCTAAAAAGCGAACGTTATTGGTAATAAAATAGAACTGTAATCAAATCAGATTTATACTCGAACATATCTAGTTGAGCCAAACTCGTATAGTAGAAGCGTTGGTCTTTTAAATCAACATCTTTTTGATTATTTATTTGAAATGAAACTCGAACTTTAGGGAACAGAACAATACGCATTTACTCAACAAAAGATCACTTTATGTTGCTTTATTCAAATATCTAACGTCGCGACAAATAACATCTTCTCTAGTTTCAAACATTGTTTAACTATTATTATTGAAATGATCCCCAATTCTTACGGAAAATAGTTTCCAAATTACTATTTCTACAGTAATCGAAGTTTATTATTTTACCCATGAACAAAAGTTTCAGAGTTTACGCATAAAAACTTTATTTTACTATTAAAGTTTCGACAAGCCCATTCTAATCAAATTGCTGACTTTCACTGCCAACTTTTACAGTTACATAATTTCCTGAAAACGTTTATTCATTCTACTAACCCAATGAAATAAGTTGAATTTAGTTAAACTATAATTAGTTCGGAAAAATTAAAAGCATTTATGAGAAATATTGGACGTTATTTATTCAATAACAAAGAAATAGACGATAATGCTGCATTGTTAATTTCAAGGATAATATTATAATGGTAAACATTATAGTCAAGTTCTCTCCCTCTCACCCTTCTGAAGTACTTTCATTTGGCATGTTGATTGTTTCCAAGCCATATAATAAAGTAAGACGATGTAACAACAACAACGCTTTTTATAACCCGTCAGTTTCTTGATAATATTTAACTGTTTCGCTCCAGTTGAAATCATTATTTCCAAATCTGTTGTGATAAATTTCGGGATTGTCTCTATTAATTAAATAAATGTATAAGTATAAAAGTGGAACTTTACGATAAAATGATTCCATTTAATTCTCAAATAGTTGAAAAATAAAATTGCTTTGCGGCAAAATCAGGCTCTCCAAGTGGCTGTCGTATACACAAAATATGCAGACTGAATTTCGATTTTGTACACATACAAAGACAACTGTTCTATGTATGTATGGATATATTTATATATCAACATACCTATATTAAATATGTATAGAAAAGGGAACATTTGTGAAATAACAATAGGTGTGAAATGTTGTCGCATTCACAAAGGATTTTCTTTCTCTTAATAGTGAGTGTGAAAATCCTTTTTGAATACTAAATTGGCTTGGATACTACACTAACTGGAATTGATCGGAATAGAAAGTTAACAAAAGAGATATAGTCAAATCAAATTTAAATCAACAATGTTGGAAATTTAATGTTATAATAACTAAATCAGAGCACATATATCTGCCGAAAACTGAACAGAGAGAATATGGTTGTTGTTTGTTCAGATTTCCCTTTAGGGTTTTTTTTTTGGGGGGGAGGAGGGCTTTATTTTTTGTTACTTGTTACAGACTACGTTTCCTGGTGAAAAAACGAAAAGAATAGAGACAAAAAAACGCCTGTATTTGTGTAAATGTTTGTTTATTCGAAAAATCCGATATACGTATATTAATACGCGTAAAATTTTTATTGCGTATATACATATATATAGTTATCTTCTGACCTTTTTACAGTAAAGAAATAGCCCTATCTTCTAGATGTTAAGCTTAGAAATTTATCATTTAAATTACACTATCTTCCAAGTACGCATTACTATGATTTATACAATGTTGTTTGCAAGATCGTTTGTCCTATTAAATATATGTATGTAATTCACGCACGAAACTTGTCCCATTGCTACTTCAACTCACTTATGCATGTATATTATTTTAATGTTGGTTGAAATGAGAATAGAGATTATGTCCAGATTATATTCAGAAATTTGTATGGGGTGTGTATTTTATTCGAAATATTTCTAATCCCTATAAAATTATTAATTTTACCTCATGTCGAATACGTAAAATGAATAAAATAAAATAAAATAAAATGACAATAAACGTTATTCTATTTTTGGAGCTTATACGATCATAAAAGCAATGTAGGAATGTTGAATTTTAGAGAACAATCCCCCTTAGAAGTACAGACTGGATATCTAGTTGTGTTTGGGTCGAGACCGGAATTCCGTCAGTTATTCACCTGGACAATATTAATTCCTCATAAAGGGCCACTCATTAACTTTCTGAATGAAATATTTCTCTATAATTGCCAAAATATCCGCTCTAAATTGCTGGCCTACTAATAATTAGCAACGACAAATTCACACAATGATAATTTTCACATAACTAATTTGTATCAAAAACAAATTCAATGGAAATAATATCTACATATATAATGTATTTAAAAATGTGCTAAATGTATGCACGGTATCATTTCAAATTTAATTTGTCTAATCACTAATAAAGCTCTACAATTCTACCTATCAAAATTCCGGACATTTCTTTATAAAAAGAGAGAATTGATTTTTTTCTCTTTAGAATTTGTCTCTGAATAGGCCCGGAATAACAAAAAAATATGTTTAGGCTTTCTCTGTCAGAACCCTTATCAAATGACAGTCTTTTAGCTTTCAACTATATTTAATTGATTGTTTTATAAAAGAAAACAACAGAAACAACACCTAATAAATGTCTTGTCGTCAAAAGAATCTTACTCTATACGAGTTCAACATCTAACGAATCATTAGTTATGTTAGTTATTAATTATACAGGGTGTGTCCTGGCGATGGACTATTTAAAGTATAAGATGTGTGTTCTTAAATTTGGTATATAGCCGTTTTGCCTCCTAGCTACTAAATATTTTCATCGTTATAGCAGACCCCATTATATGAGGTAGTGCACTCTATGTGAATAAGGTCATACAATGTAAAGCATTCGAAATAATATATATTGAATACCGATTTTGATGCATTCACTTACTCATAAAACTTGTGCGAATTCCTAACGCTTTTCGAAAGCTAATTTCTTTATATTGGTTCAATACCATTCATTCTCTATACATAAAGAGAACGGAGTTTGTTGAACAGTGATTAACAAAGCAAGAGAGATTCAATTTGATTATACGAAACCTACGCCAGAATCGAATTCAAAGAATAGATTATGTGGCAATCTTTAAACTCATGACAGAGAACTCGAATAAGTATTGACAATTGTGGGTTGTATTAGGAAAAAGTAGAACAATGAAATACAGTGGTTTCACCTTTGTTCCAGGGTAACATCCACAAATATTGTCGCATCCGAGAAGGATTAATTGATTATTTATTATTCAATCTAACTTTTTGAAACTGTCGAAATTTATGCTATTTATAGTTTATTTGATAGACTAGAAAAGATTGTTAAAAATTAATGAGTTAATACAAAAAAAATATTTCTATTTTTCAACAGAATATCTAAATTTCCCTTTTGAGAGATAAATAACTCACTATCTAAACGAAAGTTACCTGTTCTGAACATTTTAAAATGATTAATTTTGCAATATTCAAACAACAAAGATCATAAATTATATTTCCATATAGTCATTTTTCTTGTTCATACAAATTACTTGTATATCACCCTGTAATGAACATATCTTGTAGGCGCATTTTTTTTGTTATTTCACTTTTTATCGATCGGTATATTACAAATGTACTGTAAGCATCTAGAGAAGAAAAAAAACAGATTAAATCTCAACTATATCCGAATAGTGGACAATTTTATGCAAAAAATAAAGATAGATATAATCATATTTTTGCAAATTGGCTTGAATTGAAAAGTTGGTGGAATAAGTCAAAGTAATTCTCTCTATTATCAATACTATTCAGAAATTTAAGGCAGGATTTTGCGGTTTGTTATTGTCACCAATGTTTAAATTGGGAATTCGCTAATCTATTTGTCGTTACCAAATTGTCAAACATCCACTAATTACTCCATTAATTCGATAATTCTTTCAAAAAACAATCTAATTTCTCGGTAATACTTTTAAAATCACTGTGTTAGTAGAAAAATACAAGTCGTGGGTGTGGGTATGTTTCCTTTGAGTAGACCTTTATTATACTAGATTGCTATACCATATACGTACTTATTTAAACAAATGTAATGTAGTATTTGTTTCCATTCTTGGTTTTTCTACAATGACGACAGTAGATCGACTATCGATCGTTTATAGTGATGGGCGATACGGTTACTTTCAAGTAACAGGTACAACCTATTCC
>JAZBGW010002089.1:0-12758 GCA_037464815.1 Mylabris variabilis | reverse complement strand
CAAAAATGATGAATTACCAAAATTTCAAGCTGTTATAACAACTAGTGTTCCACTCGGTGGTGGTCTATCGAGCAGTGCTTCATTAGAAGTTGCAATGTTTACATTTCTTGAAGCTTTAACCCATCAAATTGATGATGATTTAGTAGCGAAGGCGTTAATTTGTCAAAAAGCCGAACATGAATTCGCTAAAATGCCGTGCGGAATTATGGATCAATTTATTTCGGTTATGGGCAAAGAAGGGCATGCTCTCTTAATCGATTGCAGGTAAATTTCGGGGGATTTTAAATAATTTTAATCAGTAATCGATAAATTTAGATCAATGGAATCGACTCTTATACCGATCGCCGATCCAGATTTGGTAGTTTTAATCACAAATTCCAACGTTAAACACGAATTGGTCGGCAGCGAGTATTCATCGAGACGGGAACAATGCCGACAAGCCGCCGATCTACTCCAAAAACCATCACTAAGAGACGCCAACATCGACGATATCGATCGTATAATTGTAATATTTTCAAATTCTTCGATTATTTGTTAAATTTCCAGATTTAATCGAAATGAACGCCGATACGGTTGTTGTGAAACGTGCCCGACATGTTATCGGAGAGATTCAACGAACTGTACAGGCGGCCGAAGCGTTAAAAACGGAGAATTTCGCCGAATTCGGCCGTTTGATGGTGGAAAGTCACAATTCGCTACGTGACGATTTCGAGGTCTCCTGTCCGGAATTGGATCAATTAGTTGAAGCAACCATGGAGATCGATGGGGTTTACGGCAGTCGGATGACCGGCGGTGGTTTTGGTGGCTGTACAGTCACACTGTTACACAAAAATCTTGTTGATAGAGTTATCGAACACTTACAAAATTCGTGTCAGAACAAATTAACTTTCTATATTTGTAAAGCCAGTAACGGTGCTGGAATTTTACAACAATAATAAACAATTTTCTAAATCATTTCGGTTTCTCACGCATCCGTAATTCGTGCAGCAGGAAGGCTTTCAGGTTCGGATCGGTGATGCGTTGTTCGATTTCTAAACGGGCCCGTTCCCCTCCATCCTTAAAATATTCACTCAACTTTTCAGCATAATCCAGCCATACGCAATTAGGACAGCCTGACATACAACAATTTGTTGGCTCTTCGGGTAATTCACGTTTTGAAGCTTTATTCCCATTATGACCATTGTTTGAATCCTTCGAATTATGACGTAATAATTTGAGGTTATAAAATTTTGTGTTATGTAAACCTGAAAAATACAAAATTATAAAATGCACAATACAAAATAAAAGGGAATTTATACGAATTTCTAAAGCTCGTAGCATTTCTTTGGCGATAACATCGAATGTTCATCTTTGGATTTCGAATATTTTTGATGATCCCGTAGGATAGCCTGTATTGTTGGTTGTATACTTGACTGATGTTCAAAATAGCTGCGTTGCCAAATGTATCTTGACACAATAAGCAAATTAATTTATCTAATCGAACATAATAATTTTTTAATAATAAGAAAATTTTTTTTATTAAAACAATCAAACGAAATACCTTTCTACAAATTTAAAACTGAAAAATTCGAATACCGTATTTTTTTATAAATATTTTTGTCAGTAGATTTGCGGCAAGGTAGCAAAATCCGGCATAACGGCGTAAAGTTACTAACAATAGCCAACAATACAGTCGAAAATCACTAATTGTAATTTAAATTTCTTCCAGATTTTTTTTTGAAAAATCCAATTTTTGTACAATTTTAAAAAAAAAATGACGCTATTTCAGTTAACTTTAGCGATAATAAAACCGCATATAATTAAAAATCCAATCGCTTTACAAACAATACGTGAGTCGATTCTAACCTCAAATTTTAAAATTGTACGTTCAAAACGGCATAAATTCACATTAAAAGAAAGCGAATTATTCTATAATGAACATAGAAATAAATTCTTCTATAATCGTTTAGTTACATTTATGACAAGGTATGTAAATAATCCATTTATAACACAAAAATTAATTATTTTTTTCCATCTATTGTAAACATAGTGGAGCCTCTGATTTCTATATTTTAGCTGGTTATGATGCAATAAAACATTGGCGACAATTAATGGGACCAACAAAAGTATTTCAAACACAATATGAAGCACCGCATACAATACGCGGTCAATTTGGTTTATCAGATACAAGAAATGCCGTGCACGGTTCAGGTTTTTATCAGTTTCTAACATAAATTTAAACATTAAATTATATCCATTGTAGATAGTATAGAGTCTGTACGTAAAGAAATACGAATATTCTTTCCTGATTTTAATATAGACCGTTGGTATAAAGAAGAAGAATTATACTTTCGACGAAATCAACTGAAATTTTGCCCCGAACATTTTATACATAAAATCATTAAAGATTTATAAAAATGGATTTAAATACAAATTCGAAAAAAATAAACAAACAATGCAGGTATTTACACTAATCAGCTTTAACGAAAACTTTAGGTTTTTGAAAGATTTTGATAACTTCTTCTAAACGTTTCAATTCAACTTCAATTTCGATTTTACGATTACGTTTTCTTAATGTATCGTTACGTATAGGCATCGTATTCAGTTCTTTAATTAGAGCAGCATAATCTGAAAAAAGAAAAACAAAAACCGGGGGAATAAAAAAGGGCAGATTTACAAACATTGCTAAATTACTTTCACGAGCAACTCTTAAGTATTCCCTGCGTTCATCATCTGGTAACACAACAAGACCCGATTTATCGGTTTCTCGACTTATTTGTGCGTCAGGTTTGCCAGTTTTCTCAACTTTCACACGATCATCTTGACTGCTTTCCTTATTTCTCCTCAATTTTGTTGTATCTGGTCTGGTTTCTAAATCTAAACGAATTTTATATAAGTATAAATGTGGTACAATTCGTAAGGAACTCCTATTTGTAGGCGAGCGAGTTCAACGATTTGAAGGGGTCCCTGGGGACCATTTTAGCACAATTAGAACCTCGTAGTTCGTTAGGAAGTCGGTTGAAAAACGATCGTTTTAAACCATATCGCGACTTTCGAAAATTTGTTAGACTCGTTTTCTCCATTGCTACAAAGTTCTAATATTGCTGAAATGGTCTCAAAGGACCTCCTACAAATCCTTGATATATTCCTCGAATAGGAGTTTCATACGAATCATCTACTTTTAAAATAAGAACATAGTATTGAAGATAATCATAGAATAGATACCGATTTTGTTGAATTTCTTGGTTACTTTCTCAACAGTATCACCAGATGCTCGGGGCTTTGATGTTGTTGTTGTTGTTGCTGTCGTTGCTGTTGCTGTTGTTGTTGTTGCAGGTTTTTTCGGACTTTTCTCAATTTTCGGTGATTTAACGAAACGTTCAGTTTGAACGCCTTTATTGTGACTTTTCATCACCTCCATCTGGGTGGTTAAGGACGTTGGTCGTTTTTTCACCACATTTGCCGCTTTTGTTGGAGTATTTTTATATTTACTCGGTATCAATAATGCATTACTTGTGTTTGAAAGGGATTTAGTGGCCGGTTGTAATTGCTGTTGAACACTTGAGTGTCGTTCTTGTATTCGTTTGATTAATTTCACATTTTCTTTCATAAAATTCCTCCTGTAAACCGGTTCTAAATAATTAAATTAATTATAAAAAAATATTAAATTAAAATTGGTATATTTTGAATTGAACTTACTTGGTTCGGGGAAAATTCCCCGCAAAGTCGTAGAACTCATACTTCATTTGAAAATTTCATCGAAAATTTCACAAACAAGAAAAAAACAATTTATGATTTTTCTAAATAAAAATAAAAAGTCAAACAAGAACAAATGAATTTTTGAAAAATTTGTTTATATCTAGAAGGCACCGTTTCCAGGTCGGCAATATTACAACAATAAAAGTTCGAGAAATTAACTTGCAATCACACCGTTTAATCAATTATAAATATTTAGATACAATTACGACTATTTTTTATTGATTTCTTGTTATAACAAACGAATTATTTTAATAATTTTGTATAATTGGTCTGCTGCTAATTTTTTTGATTGTTGACAAGGTGACAATACAAACATTTAAATTTGTGTTGGCTACACTGTAACGGTCAGGACCGGCGCTGGTATACAATGCGCCCTTCTACTGAAAATTATCTTGCGTCCCTTACTAGTTTATAAAATCATTATTAATTCATATTTTTGATGTTTTCGGTCACATTTTGTGCCCGCTTAGATTGACCCTTGTAACGGTTTACAATAATAGCGGCAACATTTTCTTTTTTAACGGATATTTTGTAAGTTTTTGGCACATTTTGAAGAATTAAATTCTAAAGTAAGTTAATTGTTAAAATTTGGTTTATATCAAATAATAACTGAACACTCATCACTATTCTCTCAATATATGCCCATAAATGACGTCATTGCACGCCTGGAGTGCTTATTTATAGTTCCCGACCGATGTTTCGGTTTCGACCAAAAATCGGCCGAAACTTTAACCGCACCGAAACTTAGTGTTTCTGAATCGTTATCGGGGAGTTTGTGGCTCATGATTGCCAACCCGTGTGATTATGTCGAGTTGAGGTTCTGTTTTTTTTTTTACTTTAATGTGTAAAAAACATACACTAGATTTCAGTGTACAATAGAAATTTTAACATATCTAAATAAGTTTCGGTTTCAAGATTCGGTTTCGGTTTCGTCTGTAAATTCTGTTTCGGTCGGACACTACTGTTTTATGCTTATTGAAATGAAAGCACGACATTTTCTTATCTTGTCTATCTTTAATTATGTATAAGCATATATAATGTGACATTGTGTATTATTATACTCTATTTTTTAACGAGGAGTGATTTAAATGTTGCGAGCCTAAACGTTAGCTCCCTATTGGTTATTTTACAGGCAAGTTTACACAGCTCAAAAATTTTGATATTGACACAATCGTATAAAAAGATATTTTAATTGTATAATTAATTAATTGACAAGCTTAAGAATTTTTATTAAATTTAATTAATTAATTGAATTATAATAATAACGAAGCTGACAAAATACTGCCACGAATTATTTTTTATTTTATGTAATACCGATAAAGAAGGAGCAACATATTCGTACTCTCTCGCCATTACCCCCCTGAATACGCGTTTGGTTTGTGGTCAACTGCTAAAATTAATTATTAATTTAATTAATAAAAATTAGGAAGTTAACATAAATAAAAGAATCTTCCGAAAATAAAATTATGTTTTACATGAAAAGCGCCGTCCACAAAGAACGTGCCCCCTCTCTAGATACGCCACTGATCTTAGTATCTTTTTTCTGGATGACTGTTTTTTCAGAACGGTAACATTATAACAAAAAAGTTCAAGGAATCACTCTTAAATTAACATATTGGATTATTTAATATAAGTAATTTTTTTTAGATTAATCAACAAATTATTCCATCATTATTAATAATTCTTGTAATATTGATTTTTTAATTGTTGAAATAGCAATAATCGTCACTTTGAACTTGTCAAGTTGGTTAACCTGAAACTATTTGAAATTATAGCGCGAAACCTACAGAGTTTTCCAATAATTCAAAGTGATTTCTGATTATTTATTTTTTTATGATAAATTAACTAATTACTACAATTTTGTTAATGACACTTGTTTTTTAATCGTTGAATTAAGGATAATTAAATTTGCGTTGGTCACACTGTAAGTATTTGAACACCATTGAACTGCAATTATTTTCGATTGTTACGCAAAATTTGATTAAACTCGGGGGAAATTACAAAATTGCTAGTTTAAATAAACAAAATATCTTGAGAAAACTTCGATAATAAAGCCTTGACCGTTTCGAATAATAATTCATCAACTATTCTTGCATAATTTTGAATCACATGACTATTTCCTGTTGATTGTTATTGTTTATATTGATAAGAATAGATAAGTGTCTAGATTTATAAAGGTCAAAACTCCAATTATATTCAGCGTAGAATTAATTTTTGTGTTTCTCCTATTGTAGAATCGATCATGTCTAGTATTGTTAAGAAAATCATCTCAACAGCAAAAGCTCCAAGACCTGTTGGGCCCTACAAGTGAGTACTTTGTTTTTAACAATTATATTGTTTGATAAAAATTTCGATTCGTTAGTCACGCTGTCCAACTTGATAAAACTTTATATGTATCCGGTGTGATCGGTTTAAATGCCGAAACAATGAAACTAGTTGATGGTGGTGTAGCAGCTGAAACAAGACAAGCATTAAACAGTCTAGGGCATATCCTACAAGCGGCCGGTACTAATTATGATAACGTTGTAAAAAGTACAATCCTATTAAATGATATTAACGATTTTAATACAGTCAATGAGATTTATAAAGAATGTAAGTTTGTAGTTTTATCTATTACAAAAAATTAATGGGAACTAAGTCGATTTTTTTAATAGTTTTTAAGACAAGTTATCCAGCCAGATCGACGTATCAAGTTGGAAAACTACCATTAGGTGCTAAAGTTGAAATCGAAGTGATTGCAGCTATCGGTGATATTATTACATCAAAAATGTGATTGTTGTAATATACAATGTGTCCCACTTAACTATGGAAAGTTTTTATAACGACTCCTAATACTTGGCGAGCAAGCATTTGTGGAAATCATTTTAACAAAATTAGAACCTTGTACCTCATTTGGAGTTTTCAAAAACGAGCTAGACGACCTCCCAATTAGGACCGACGAATAGATTTGTGCGTATTTTGCACCGCAAAACGTGACCGAAAACATCGAAAAATATTAATTATTAATAGAATTATAAGCTAGCAAAGAGCACAAAATAATTCTTAGCACAAGGGCGCATAATATACCAATGCCGGTCCTGCTTCCCACATTGATTTTTGTGTCGTTATCCATTTCTAGACTTAAATGGGGGAAATGAAAAAAAATCAATGCTATAGTAGTCCTATTGACCAAATTGAAAATACTAAATGACAGAAAAGTTACTAAAGGCGACATCCGTCATTACGCGACGAAAAGTAGACCCCTAATAAACCGGGAAATTTAAAAATGTTCTTACTTATTATATGGTGCTTATTTGCTAATTTTGTTACAGCAAACTGAAAGTTCTTGCTTATCTTCTGCAGCACTTGTAAAAATACCGATTCTATAATTGTTGTTAACATCATTTTTACACAGATCTTACCGGCATATTAAAAATATAACTCATGTTTTCAATAGAAAATTGTCTCTTAATCTCAAATAATCAAGACAAATAAAAAATAACAAGAAAGGAATTAATTAAATCAGTTAATGAACACACGGAAAATATCTTTAAAACAATTATCACAATCACCAACAGGAATAACCACAAAATTTAAAATTTTGAAGTTAGAAATGTATGTAAACATTGGTACAGGTTCACCAACCCACTTTTTTGATGGGCGCGCAATTCAAAATTTTCAATTTGGTCAGTAAGACTACTATAGATGAATTTACAAGTCATTTTACGTATTGCTCGGTTTTAGAAATTGTAAATGACCGATTTAGAAATGGGCTACGATATTCTAATTTTGTTAACATATCTCTCAACAATTAATAGAACTGGCCATAGTTATGTAGGACAGCCTGTATATTTGAATCGAATAAATTATTTCAAATTGAAATTATAATTTTATTGCAACTTTCACTAAAATTTTCTATATAATAATAATAATAATAATGAAGCTATAATTTGAAATATTCAACAAAAATCTAAAGCCTTTCATCATTACAATATATGTATACTTATATACAATAAATGATTTGTATTAATTAATAATAGACCAGAACATATAATAGAAGGAATGTTAAGCTCTATAATACAACTATTTACAATGAAAATACTTTGTGTTTTTTTCTTTAAATCAATCAATTATGATTATAGATAATAGATTTACTGATAAGAAAGGCGATAATATTTAAGCTTTACCAGGTACAGTAACACCTTTAGTAGTTGGTTTAGCATCAGCTTGTTCCTTCTCTAATTGTTTACCTAAATATTCCCAATTATGAACCATTAATTTTTGTACAGCTAATAAAGCTTCATATCTAACATTTGGATCTTCATGTGCTAATAACTGCATTACTAATTGTTTACCACCCAATTGTTCAATTATACTAGAATTTAATTAATTTCGATGTTATAAGAAAAACATATATATAAAATACACTATTTCACTGCACAGTTGGTTACGTAGGACCGTAGCTTAGTTCGGATGTTTGTTTTTTCATTATAAAACAGTCAAAATACATTATCAAACGTCAAATTTAGTAAAGTATGAACCAAACTACGATGCTGCGTTATTAAAAACACGGCCAACTGCGAGGTGAAATATAGCTTATTTGTACACCCTGTAAATATCGAGTGTACCTCGGTAATTTACCTCGCAGTTGGTCATGCCTTTCGTTGCATAGCGTCGTAGCTTTGTTCGGCTCGTAGATCTAGTATATCTATGGATAGCGCTTTATCCCGTAATAATGAGGTAACCAAAATTTCTATTATTAATGATTTATTATAATCGGTACAAGATAGTAATTGAGTTTTTCATTTGACAGAAAAGTTACCAAAGGTATCAGTAGTGGCGCGAAATTTCAAATTATAATGAGATTATTGTATAACACAAGATTTTGATTTTTTGATTTATTTTTATCATGAGAAGGTGAATGAAACAATTATTTTAAATGAAAATGAATATTTAAAAATTTATTAATTGATAACAAAATAAACAAGTCATATAAAAATAATCTATGATGCAAAAAGTATACGGCAAGAATATAATTAATGATTGAAAAAGTCAACAAAAGCACATCATATAACTTACCGATTGCAAGTAGTTATTGAGATTATAATGTCAAACTTTTCTAATGTTAACATTACGTGACTATCTCAAAAAGTCACTAGAAAATGGTGTACCAACTTGACACTTTTATAATTTCTAGATTTTGACAGATTCATTTGGGAAATTTTATTTTGTTAGGTTCGTGTCAAGATTCAATTACTATCTTGTACCGAGTATATAACTGATGAGCATAGACGAAATTAGGGAAAGCGTTATCCATTTGTATACTAGATCTTAAAAAGTACATTAACAAATGTCCAATCTGGTAAAGTATGAATAAAGCTACAATGCTACGTAAACAAGTCATAACCAACTGCTAGGTAAAATAACGTGGTAGACATTATTAAATAAATGAAGAGGAACTTACTGTTTTCCACGCGGATAATGGCGTACATATTCACCAATATCATAACTGGCAACGCTTAATACCAATGGATCTTTACTTGTTTCTAATAGATGTATTAAAATTCTCAACAATTCATAATTTTTCTCATTTAAACGTTGTGCATTCTCACGCCAAAATTTACTTTTATGCACCGGTGACCATTCTAAACGTCCTGATTTAATTTCAGTTGCATATTCATCAAATGAACTCAAATCTTGTACGGAATTTTGTAATTTCTCTGTTAAAAATTCAATATCTTCAGTAACATCTTCATCATCAAATTTACGTTGTTCTAATATATTTAATTGTTTTAATACTTTACATTGTACCATTGCAATACAATGTTCTTTTGATACTTGTAAATCTTCTGGTTTTTCAATTAAATTACGAAATACAGCCAATATAATTCTTGTTACTTTCTCTTTAACTGAATCACTTAATATATCAGCTAAGATTGGTATAACATTGAATTTATTCATTTTTTCAGCTAATAATGGATTAAATGTTAATACCCATAAACAGAATATTAATTGATATTGTACTTGGAAATTAACACGTCCAGATAAAACACTTAATAATGTTGATATACCATCAACTGATACAAATGCAAAACGATAACCATCTATACGTAACATCATTTGTAAACAACGGGCGACTGATTGAATATACTCGTTATTCTATTTAAAAAGAAAATTATTATCAATAAATAAATGTAATAGAATATTAATAGAAAATTAATAAAATTATAAAAATACAAGTGTCTCAAAATTATCGTTTTCTTCTAATCAGTGCAGGACTTAAAATTTCAGCGCCTCGGGCTAGCCCATATGTAATCCCAACTTACGGTCCTTCAACATGACAGACTAGTCGTGTTGAATGACAATAAGCTCTAATGAGCTAGTGTCGGAATTAGTTTTGGCGCCCCTTAGATTTTGCACTTCGAACGGGCGCCCGGTCAACCCACCCCTTAATCCGGCGCTGCTTTTCATTCTACTTAAAGCTTAAGGGAATACTGCAGTCCGGCCTCTATTCAATTTTTCATCTTTCTTCAATCATCGATTTCTCGAATCGGGCGTTTCACGTTGCATCCGAAGAAGTTTTCCATTTTGGAAAATTTTCACTAAATTCCAAAATGCAGAGAAAAATGTTGGAGCATGTTAAAAAATTTTAAAGAACGCAATTTCTACAGTTTTAAAGATAAAAAATCGTTCAGCAGCTTGTTTGAAAATTTATTTCTAAGGCCGAAGGGCCGATGGTTTCCAAAAAATCCAATTTCGAAAAATCAAAAAGGTTATTGAAAAAAAATCGAAGAAAATGTTCTAACTCTTTCAATTTTCCAAAATTGGATTTTTCGCAAACCATCTGCCCTCCGCCCTTAAATAAGCTTTCAAACAAGCTGCTGTACGATTTTATATCTTTAAAATTCTAAAAACTGCTTGATTTAAGAAAAAATGCTCCGAGATTTTCCTCTGCACTTTTCAATTTAGTGAAAAATTTCCAAAATGGAAAACTTTTTCAAATGCAACGTGAAACGCCCAATTCAACGCTAGTTACAGAGTTTGGATATCTCAAAAACACGCTACAAATCGATTATTAAAAATTGGCAATTTTTCGGTAATCGAATAGAGGCCGGACTCCAGCTTCCCCTTAATAATTCAATACATAGTGGGTGATGCACGTCAGACAAAAAGTTCTAATGGCAACTTTCAGTTTTTAGTGAGCGATTCGAAAAATATTTCAATTATTTGTAGGGAAGTCCCCAGACAACATTTAAACAAAATTAGAAACTTGTAGCTCATTGGGAAATTGGTCAAAAAATGCTTAATATCGCGATTTTCGCCAACCAACTACACGCATAAATTGGCTAAGAATGGCTCGTAGAACATCGTAAAATTGATTTTTCTCATTAGTATCCCAGTAAAATTGAAAAAAACGTGGCAGAGATCGATCGTTGAAAAAATGAATGAATCTAGTGTAAGCAACCTTCTCTTGTTTATTATTTATCACATGATGGGGGTAAGATTGTTTATGTTAATTCTGTGTTTATTGCTCTTATTCTGATTTACTTTTATGTAAAAACAATAAAAGTCGAGTACTCCTTATTTGCTTTTAATGTATTCAATGTAAAGGATTTCTTTAAATTAATCAGCATAAACAATCTTCCCTATCGAGTTAAAAATAGGTAAATGACCTTCTAGGCATTCTTAGTTCTTTGATGGGCACAACCGGTTAGTGAAAATTGCGACATTGTCGGAACAATGCCACGATTTTGGTAACGTAAGATCGCAGCTTGGTTCGGCTACTTGTTTTTAATTAAATAATAAATCAACAAACGTCAAATCTACTAAAGTATGAACCAAGCTACGACTCTATGTAACTAAAATCATGGCCAAGGTTACATAGAATTATACACCCTGTATGTTTTATAACATCCACCTCGTCTAGCGTGAAACACCCTGTATATCGTAGAAAATCAAAACTAAAGATGTTTTTATTAGAAAGGCTTCACCATACTTAAATTTACTAAAATAATTCTTATCGAAAACGAAGTTGGTCATCTAATTTGTATTTAATTTTGATAAAAAACATTTTGAGACACTTCATATAAGTAGTATTAACAAATACTATATTTGTATTTGTTAAAAATTGACATCTTGTACGATATTCATGATTTTCTTACCTTAAATAATTATCTCTAGGGTAGAAAAACCGAAAACGTATAAGATGCTTGGGTTATTATAGTAGAAACATTAGAAAATGCATCTATCTCCTTTTTGGCGCCATTTTCTCCCATGTGTTAGAAGGAAACCGAACGAATTATCACTCATTTAGCTCAATTGAATAGACGAAGAAAACTTGATCAAAAGAAACATTGATACTGAGAGTGAGATAGATACATTCTATAATGTTTCTATTTTTTTACTCAGCTCTGTATTTCATTATGATTGAAGCCCATTTTACATTATCCGAGTTTACAGCCGATTTTTTGTTCCGAGCATTCGATTTCTGATCCGAGAAAGCTTTCGAGTTTTCATCCGATTCTTTTCAGAATAGAACGGTCTCTAATTTCATCCGAGATTCCGTTCGATTTGTTGTCTTGAGAATTTGAGGTTATACACAAATTGAAAGCATGGCAATTGCGTGTTTTTTGGTATCTTTTAGTATCAACTTGTCTATAGTGACAATGATTTTTAAATGTTAGCGCCTGCGTGCACATGCAACTGACTCGGATGATGTAAAGCTGAAAACGTCTCGGATCCGAGATGAAGTCGGATATAAAATCGGATAGAAAAGGGGCTTTTTAAAGGTAGGTACGTTTAAGTTTTTTGTTAGTAACTGGCATTTGAGATAAAAACTGACTAATCAATTTTTTTCTCTAATTTTATCGAAGTTTTTAAAAATCATGCAACATGCAACAGCTAAAATACAAGCAAACCTTGCCCCATTTTTTTTTGTTTTTCCAACAAATTCATCAATAATTTCAAAAATAAACATAATTCAAAACCAAAGATAATAATCGCTGTTGCTGTGATGTTTCTTATCTATAAATATATGATTG
>JAZBGW010002088.1:0-12758 GCA_037464815.1 Mylabris variabilis | reverse complement strand
TTTTTTATCTGCCATTCAGAATTTGATCACACTTTTCCGAAATAAGAAGCTTTGGAGGAAGCATCATGAAATTCTCTATCCAATGCACATCAATTTTTCACAATATCTTGAAAAACAACCGAGTAATCGCTGTTTGAAAATTTACTGTTTTCTCATGCCGAATCGGATCAATATATCCGGAGTACCCTTAAGTGATCTCTAGATACTCTCCTATAAATTATTGAAATATTTTTCGAATCGCTCGCCAATTAATAGAAGTTTCATAAGAATTAACCACTTGAAAAAAACACCCCGTATTCAATTAAGATTGGTGCGAGCCTGTTAGCTCAGTTGATAGAGCAGTGTTGTACAAAACCAAAGGTAGTCTAATTTAGATATTCGTCATTCAAATCTATTTCTCATCGAAGTTTGATTAATTAATTTGTTATTAATTAATTATTTTTAATTATATTTGGTGGAATATTGTATATCACAATGGCCTAATTTACAACCGCATTTAAAGATAACTGTAATTGCCTGAGAATTGGGGTATAGAGGATTTCTTCTAATCATATTATTTATAATAATAGTAGATAATAAAAAAATAATAATGATAACAATGAAATCGGCGATGTAGAGACTGTAATTTGACGGAAATTTATTGAATTTTCTAACGGATCTGTGCCTGAATTTTTCTTTCAAATAATAATAAATTATTAAGCCTACAACAACAACAATAACAACGGTTTTCGTTTAGATCCGTTTTGATATTTCGATACGGTTTCAAAATTAATTTTTTCAACCCAAAACCATCAAAATAAAAGGAAAGAATGCACGCGGATCAGTCGAATATGTTTTATTGTGTATTTTAGAACAAAAAAACTGAGATTAAATGAACAGTTAGCTAAATTGGAAGCTGTTAAAATTAGCAAACAATTTCCAGAATTCTCCTGTAATGATGTGTAATTTTCTACTTTCCAATTTTTATATAAAATATACACAAATTGATTGGAAATTCTGCAATATTTCACCTGTTATTTGATTATTAATAATACAGGTGTATCGAAGTAGAAATATTAAGAATGCCGTAATAATATTTCGATAATTATGAAAGTTTTAAAGTCTATCAATATATTGTAATAATGGAGTATTTTTTAATAAAAATACAGCGCGTTTCACGTAACTGTGGTCAATAGCGATAACCTCGCTATAACTCTTTCCTTTATTTATGAAATAAGATAATTGTTATAAAAACTTAAAGGGAACACTTTAACCATCTATATGAGGTGAAAATGCTTTTCTACAATATTTTGAAGTAGGAAAAATTGAAGACAATTTTTGAAAATTGAACATCAACTAATATTTACCTTTTGAGAACTATTTAAAAGTCGTGAATATTGGTAAACTTTAATGAATCGGTCGTATTCACACATTCTTTAGAAATAGAAGATGATCAACATGTGAGACAGCTCTATAAGAGAACTATCTATCTCACTCTGTACAATTTCATTATATCCAACAATTGAAAAGAGAGAACCGTCGCAGAACTTACCGCGCAACTATCTATTTCACTTATCTTAATTCCAATCGTTGAGCATTCTCCTCATCTCTAAAACTCGTCATGATCTCGTTCCCCTACACAAATCAAATGGGACACGAGATGATGATGATGATGATGATGATGATGATGATGATGATGATGATGATGCTTAACAAACAGAAATAGTGTATGATCATCATCCTTAAATCTTGAAGGAATCTGTGAATACCACGGTATGACTTGTAACACAAGGTATTCCCTTCAAGTTTTTATTGCATCTTTTAAGTTTGCGATTATAGAAGGGGATCTTTACGTCCATTGGACAGTCTGGGTGGTCTTCTTTAAGTTTTTATAACAATTATTTTATTTTGTTATCAAATGAAAGGGTTCTAGCGTGATTATTGCTATTAACCATATTTATATGAAAAGCCATGTATTTATTACGTGGTCATTTCATAACTGATTAGTTTGAAACGGCGTTCGACACGTTGAATTATTATCATTTTAATTTTTTTTATATCAAATAGAAAGGTGTTACGTGTAGTAGGAAGATTACTAAATTATAGAGCAAATTTTCTGATGTGGCTTTTAAATTTTAAAACTCTTAACTGTATTATTGAAAGAAATTTAAACTTTTTTTTGTTGAACAAATTTCAAACACGAACACCTTTAATTGTATTACAATTCACAGTACCTACTAGGGTGAGGATATCTAGAAAAAGGAGATTAAGAACGACAGGATGTCCATGTGAATGGATTAACTTTATTGGCCACAGGTCAATGGACGTACAAGGCGAATTAAGTTCGCATGAAACCATAAAAGTTCGTCCTGTCATTGGATAATCTCCGACTGTTTTAATGCAATGTTGAGAGGCATAATACTTTAAGAATCTTTAGGGTGGTGCCCAGAGAACGTTTTAGCAAAAATAGGACCACGTAGCTCATTGGAAAATGGGTGAAATCATATCTAACATTCGAATATGCAACACGGTTTACAAGCCTTGTACACCCGTCAAAAATTTTGAGTAACATTTAGATTTTTAAAATTTGTCCTTTAAGGCCCGAAAAAGAATTAAAAAATTACAAACGTAAAACATTGAAACTCAAAAATCCCTCGCCTCCCTGTACCGGTCATTGTTCTCTCCTATTAGTTTCTTATGAACGTCTATAAACCAGTGCTACTCAACCCATGGCTCAGACACCGATACAGAATTTTACACACGTAAAATAAACATCTACTCACCAAAAACATAATAAATTTGTGTTTTTTTTTTGTCCTTAAAGGCCTATCAAGGAATTTACAGATCGACAGTAAGAAGAAAAGTTTAATACACCCTGAAATATAACGTTAAAAACTGTTTACTGTTTAACTATTTAACGGAAGACACACTTCTAATACGTGACTAACCAATAAACAATTGTCCACACATATTTATTATCTGTTTTTTAAATTAAAGTGGATAAATGAAAATAAAAAACAAACGAATAACGAGTTCAAAGCGACAAGAATCAAAGACAACAATTTAAGATAATTCTAGAACATTTAAGACAGTTTCTTATGTCTCTAATACATGGCCGTATCGATAATATACGATTGTTTATCCTTTTCTAATTAAATAAACAGCGTTAATATATATCTCATTATTATTCTTAGTATTGAAAATTATAGAAGTCATCTATATTTATTTGTTTAAAGTATTCAATGTCAAAAATTTATTTAAGTAAACAAATACGATAACACAAGCACTCGTACCCGCTAGGACAAAACTAGAACAATTGAAGAGGCGAATAACTAGTGCATTTCAATTTTTGACACGATCGATATCCGAGAAGAATGTTTCTCAATTTTTTTCAGGATACACTAGCTGAAAACAACAAAAAAACAACAATTTTATGAAGATCTTCGAGTCATTTCAAGACTTTTACGTGTATAGCTGACTGGTAAAAATTTCGACATTGCAGGAACGAAGTTGGTTTTGACCAACTTGCAAATGAGCTACGTGGTCCTACTTTTGCTAAAATGTTCTCTAGGGACCATCCTACGAATCCTTAAAGTATTATTCAAATCTCCCGCCAACTAATATGAGTTTCATTCTGATTTATAGCAGCAACCCTGTAATTCCAAATTTTAATTAAGCTTTCAAAAGCAATAAATTGCAGAAATAAAGAAAAAATGAGCTGAATTAGCCCCGAATGTATTATAATTTACGAACAAAGCTTGAGGCAAGATTTGAGAAAACGACGTCACAACTTGAACTAAATAAAAGTAGAGCGGCACACGCAAAATTGGCGTATTTACAGTGGATTCGCGTAGACGCTCACTATGTTAGACCTGAACATAGCCGACCAATGGTAGCATACTAGTTCGGTACAAAATCAGTTCTGCACAATGCGTAATCCATAAGCGTCCCATGTAAAACATAAACATGACTGTAGTAAACAATAAATTAAGCAATAATTGAAGAATTACTGCTTAAAATAATGTTTTCACAAATAGTTTTATTAAAACTTGTTATTAACAAACAAAAAACAATGTATATTAACTATAATAATGTTAATAATAGAACAATTGGGAAGATTTTAAGTGAGAATTTCATTCTAGAAGTCGTTTAAAAAAACTGTATAGTCAAATCTTTCCTTCATTGAATTCACTAAAAAAATGATGATTTAATAATAGAAAGTGTAAAAAACTGAATTAAAGATCGAAAAAGCGTCAAAATTAAAATATTCGCGCAATTATTTTGTTAATTGTTAAACAAGAGTCAATGATTTGGAACAAACGTTTCATAAGACCTGAGCTAAAAGTCAAAAATTAGGCTCAAAAATCGACTATAAGTATCTTAATAGTTTTTGTACTACAATCTAACACCAGAGTTTTCTAAAAGTTGATAATTTATGACCAGAGACCGGATTTTGATGCGCTTGTGACCGTGGCTAACATAGTAAGCGCCTAGTAAATTTACTGCATTCGGTATTCACTATAGCATCGCTCGACTGTTAGATAGTTCGAACTGTGACGTCAGCGCACCAAAATCCGCTCCATGTTTATGACAAAAATTTCTTAACATGCACATTAAAAGACCAGAAGTTCGTTCGAAAACCGACTTAAAGTGCCATCTGTTTTTGTTTCAGTAGAATACTCACTAGAAAAACGAATAATTTACGGAGAAACCTTGCCTAAGGTTTATCGTAAAGTCCACATTTTGGGATAAAAGTACCTAAATTGAGACTTTTTACGATACAAAAGCAAGCAATTATTCAAAAACTACTGAGTTAGGATTAAGAGGTTTTGAGCAATTGACAAAATTACAGCTCAAAAATGTCCTAACGACCACCACTTTACAGTTTTTGACGATTAAAACCCGGTTCTTTTTCCCTTACTTAAGCTCGCCTTAGCAAAACCTTAAATCAACTTAAGCATGGATTTACGAACATTTGGGTAGAGACCACGGACACGCACAGATCTGCACCCAAATGTGTGTAAGCCTACCATTAGGTAGATTTAAGTCAAGCTTAAGTAAAGAAAATGTTTTAAAACAAAGGCTTAAACTTAAAAATTCTACTAAAATATGATTAAAAACGTCAAAGTTGTTTCCTCTGTACGATTCAATAGCAAAATTCATTAAAAAGCGATGATTTAGTACAAAAATGTTTTGAAATTTTAAAAAAAATTGCTTCAAGAATGTCTATATTTGATAATAAAAGTAAAAAAAGTTTGATAAGAGGTTAAAAATTAAAAGACTCAGCTCGGCAAATTTATAACCAAAATTCGATAAAAAGTAAAAAGTGATGATTAAAAACTAAAGTGTCATAAAACTGCTCAAAAAGCGACTAAAAGTGTCTGGACATTCTTATTTTCATAACCTAATTTGATTAAAAACTAATGCTTTAGGACAAAGACCTCTTAAAACCTTGAAAACTCGACTCTAAAATTAATTAAAAACGACTAAAACTAAAAATTTTGCGACTCAATATTGTCATTATCAGCATTAAAACTAAATAATGACAATTAAAGCATTTTATGTTCTTACTTCAAATTGCCGCCACAGTATAATTACATCTCCATAACAATTTGTAACTGTAGAATGTATAGGCAACCACTAATACACAACATAGACTAAATGTTGGTTGCATAAGTCACAAGAATACGTGACCTAATTTAAAAAGTAATCAATAACTAAATACAAAATCAAACAGAAATTTAGTTGAAATATGAAAAAAATAATTTTACACCCACTAATATACCTTATCATTAAAAAGAATGTTAAATTTTGATAATTAACCGTTTTTTTTTAATTTTCGACTTACTCCTCACGGCTAAATTTAGGCAACTCTTATTACACAAGATTAAATAAAAAGCCTAAGCTAAGCCCACTATTTTTCAATTCATTACTACAGTAGAAATCGGTTATAACGACATTGAAGGGGCCTGTCAGGCCCGGTCGTAATAACAGATAGACGTAATAATAGGTAATCTTTTTTAACGTAATTACAATATGTCGTTATATCCGATGTCGTTATAAGCGGTTTCCACTGTATATACAGACTGTCCTAAAAAAATACATTTGTTCCGTTTTACGATTCGTTATTTTATGATTATGCGTTTTTATCGAACCATCCGATATCACCACACATCGTCATTTTAATGAACATGCTTCGATTTACTATAGTCTTGAATGCTTACAATAATTGTGTTCAATAATAATAATGATAATAATCTTTTTTACTTAATTACATGATAATTTAGTCGTCATTTAAGTCACCAATATGACTTTCTTATCAAATAAATATGAAAGTGAATGGCTTAATCAAGGAATCAAACTTGTTTGACAAGCATTGACACTTCAGATGTATATTTTTGTTTTTAACGTCTAACAAGAAAAGGAATTTCAAGCTTTCCGCAATTTAATCGATTAATATATCAAAAGCTCTCTATGTATCACTGAAATTAATTTTATAACCCAGCAGCGGGATTTGCCCGCATTTGCGTTCCGGTGACGTCATTGTCTAAAACTATAATACTTGTTAGCGCTCTCTAATCACACTCGATCCCCATCGCTCTCTCAAAGGAGTTATTCGTTTATTTGTTGCGATTGTAGCACTACAATCATTCAACGTAGTTGATTAAGTGAGTAAACGACGTCACAGACAATAAACAGGCGCTCTACTGTAGCTAATTCTTGCCCCCGTTTTGCTACATTTTCATAAGCGTAGCAAGTAGGTGGGTTCAAGAACTTGATGAAAATACAAACATCACGATCCCGCTGCTAGTTTATAACAAAAAAATAGGTGGGGACGTGGTATTAGCCGAGTCGCAAAAGCACTTTCTGGGCGTGTGATGCGCAAGATTTTTGGTGCGGATCTACGTAAAACTAAAAATGCGCGCAACGTTTGTAGCATTTGCAAAATTTTACTTTGATAATTTTCCACAAAACGCGCCAAAAAAAGTACAAAAAATCGAAAATAAAATACTGACTATACTTAATTATATGTATAACAACCTATAATAAGCTTCACATCGTGTTTTTGCTTTATTATACAATGTTCACACCTACACACAATAAAATTAACTAGCTCTATTATTGAACGTAATAATTATAATGAATTGCGCCAGTATTATGTAGACAATAAACGCTAATATAGCTTCTATAAACTAAATTGATACCATAAATACATAAAATCATAGTTATAGTTTTATACATAAATTTATCATCATTGAAGCTTGTTAAAGTCTAAAGCGACTTTTATGAACTACACAACACCATTAAAGTACTATCAGTTTCACAAAAACTAACCGAATTTATGGCGAGGAATAACACGGCTTTCAGTTCGTGAAAGTTAGGCTAAGCAGAAAATGTCATCAGTAACCCCTTCCCCTTTCTTCTGATCGAATATCTTTCTTATCAAATGACACCCTTGATCGTTGTGTGTTCAAAATCAATTAATTAACAGTAAGATTTGTGATAATTCTGGTCGAAATCAGTAAAATGATTTAGATGAAGAACGCTAAAATGCGAAAAACAAAGTTTCTGAAAAAACAAAAAAATTAGTAATTTAAACTGGAGCACTTCCTGTTTTTCCACTTGGAATTTATTTTCTTAATACTTGTGTAAAAAAATAAAATAAAAAATTAGTACCTTTGAAATAATATTTTGAGTATCTAGAATTACCCTTTCGTAAACCTTTTACCGCTCAAGTCCAAGGGATGAATAACTCCTTTGTCCATAAAGGCACTAGCACTGTCTTTACATTATAATTTAAGATCATTTGAATTTATTTTTAAGTTCAAAACTGTAATGAATAAAAAAGACACTGCCAACTCTAGAAAAGAACGTTAAGTAACCTTTCCTTCGTTGTGTTCTTATCACAAAGTAAAAAAAACTTGTCTGTACATACGCATAATCTTTCTAACATAATAATTTATATATACATAATTTGAAAGTATCTTAAAGGTCTGTAATTTATTCAACAACAGTAAAAATACCAGATAAAATATTAAAATATTATTAGCTACTTACTTTTAATTTAATCGTTATACAAAGAAGCAATTAAGTCATTTTTAGAAAGAGGGGAAATCAATTCCAAAAAAAAAATAATTACACACAATTAGTAATTACTACAATTATAAGAACAAACACAATAGTTAATTTAGAAAAAAGAATTACCACAATTATATTTTTAAAATAATAACAATAGTAATAGTAGCAAGAACAATAATAAATGTTTATGTATGAATAAATCCGTCGAAATGTTTGCATGCAAATAGGTTTAACTACTTAAGTCGTTTCTTAAAAAATTATTTAAAATAAAAGAAAAAACGAAATAATGAACAATATTAACAATTGCTTCTGTTCAAGATATTGTGTGAATATTTTATAAACTCTTATTTGTTTCTTCTCCAAAGTCTTCTTATTATTATTATTATTATTATTATTATTATTATTACTAAGTGCGTTTTTATAACGCGTTTTGATAATCTTTTTGTTGGAATTTCTCTTGTTTATTCCGAAATAATGATCTGTGCAGATCGAAAAGACCTCAAGGTCACGAAATCTGAATCGCGTACGTTTTCTTTTCTTCGTTATTAGAAAGTTTACTTTTCCGGCAATAAAAAGCACAAATAACCCTCTCAGAACACGATAGATGGACTATTAAAAAAAAGTAGTGTTGTGTCAAACCGTGCTGTATAAGGCTTAAAGACCGTTCCAAAAACTCATTAAAGACCAAAATACTTTTTTTAATTCCATATAAGCAACTTGATTTTCATTCAAAATCGTAAACGTCTTTTCGATTGGACGATATTGCGCTTACTTTGCGCATTTCCATCGAATTTTCCGAGAAACTACCAAATTTTTCTTCCACCATTGAAAACTCCATTAATTAAAAAATAATAATAATTCTTATTATCGCTTAACATTTAAGAAAAGTTTGAAATTCTGGGTGGTATACGAGCCCATGACCTCTGCTCTACCAACTGAGCTACCAGGACCCGTATCAATTTTAGTCGTATCCCACCCAAGATTCCAAATTTTTCTCACATGTTAAGCGATGATAAGACTTCAATATTTCTTTATTTAAATTTCGAATAGATGGCAGTATCTCCCGAGCAAATTTTTTAATTACAAATCTTTTATAAAGCTGGAATCTCTATGTTATCATTCACTCAACGCTTTAACTTACATAAAATATTGTTCATGTTATATCGTTATTTTAAATTAATTTAGTCTTTAAATGTGTTGCTCTAGAAATACAGTGCTATAAAAAGGTTCACGCATTTTTTTACAGCGTTACAGTTTTACCGCGTTCTAGTCGGGCTAAAAGAACTACAATTTGAGTCAGACTGCTTCACTCGTGAGGATATCAAAGCTGTTCTGTTTAAGAGAAAATAGCACCCCACCCCTTTCTTCTGATTGAATATCTTTCTTACCAAATCGTGACCTGTGCAAATTTGCCGTCAAAAGCCTGTTTTACACAAATCCACAAAAAATGGTCACTTTCTTGTGCTTAGGTGATTCACCTAAAACGAAAATATTTCACGGATTGGTAGGGTGGTACCTGGAGACGACTTTAGCAAAATTAGAACCTCATAGCTTATTTGGAAGTTGGTCAAAAACCGCTCGTTTTTGGACAAGGTCGCGATTTTCAAAAAAAAAGTAAAACACACAAAACGACTTAGAATGACTCAAAAATCTTTGTACCATTGATTGTTTATGTTTTTGTAATTGTATTCTAGAAAAAATGCGAAACATTCCCACCTGTTCCAGAATAAAGTGGAGAAAAACGAAAAAAATCAACGTTTTTCGTGCTTAGTTCGTTTTTGGAAATTGCGACATCGTCAGAGACGAGCGTTTTTTGACCAGTTTCAAAATGAGCTACGAAGTTCTAATTTTGCTAAATCCTTGAAATATTTTTCGATTCACTCGCTAAACAATGGGAGTTGCCATAAGAATTTTTCGTTTTCGGTGGATCACCCGGTAGATACCTACCTACCTACCTAATAATAATAATAATTAGCAATAATTATGAATTTATTTATTTTTCAACATTGCGGTTAGCGTCCTACTTGCATCGTTAAAGCATTTTGTCATATTATAATATGTGTAATTATTATTTCCTGAAATACAATTGCTACTTTCTATGAAACATCTTTTCATCTGAAAAGCATCCCTGCCTGAAATTGATCTGTTACTTTCTGAACTAGTGTTGAAAAGTAGTTTCAAGCACCAGGATAACTTTAATTGTGGATATTATGGGATTATTTTCAGTTTCAGTTTCATTTCTTGTACGACGAAGAAATGTGTATTGCTTCATTTGGTGTAGCTCACTGTGGTTGGTAATCAAGCATAACCACCAAGAACTGTTAATTTTTTTTTCATTCAAATATTCTCATGAATTTCATCGGAATGATAGTTCAAACGCAAAAAAAACACACGAACAAATCTACTAATTAGTGTTCTATTTGCTTTTCTTTGATTGTGGAAATTTCTACATAACCTGTAATCAAAGCAGAAGAAAACGTATTTCTTTTCGATTCATTTTCTTTGTAGAACTTTCAAACGAGGATAATTTAAAATTGTATTTCTTTCACTATTAATTACTCGACAATTAGAGAAATTCAGATTATGGTGTGTTTAAAAATCGATTATTTTGAAAATAATTTTCAAGAAATTTGAGGCTTGCAGTCTACGCGCCTATTGAAATCACCAAATTAAGAGCTCCAAAAAACGAAGAAAATTACTAAATATTTTAACAACAGTTATTTATGAGGTTTCTATTGTTCTTTGCAATTATGTCATTGCTTTTTTTGTATTCTACCGAAAATTCGATTATTTCCGGGAAAATTAAGAATCGAGTTTCTATTCTGGCCGCCTATTGAAATCTCTCTACTCAATGTGATTAAACAACAAGGCTATAATGAGCGAGTGGAGCGAGCGAGTGTTGTAATCATTCGAGATAATAATAGCACCCATTATAGCGAGTTATATACTATATTTTATTTACTACTTATTCAACTTCTTTATCATTTTCGATTATAAAATTGCACAAGAAACGGCCACTTTTGAACTACTTGTTAAAACTGTCGTTTTACTTATTTTTTTGTCGTTACCATGGTTTTTTACACTTGTCAGAAACTATTATCTACTAGCAAAATTGTAATCGTGATCATTTTCCATTATTAATACTAGGTACTATATTTTCACAACTAAGTATTTGTTAAAACTATCGTTTTATTTATTTTGTGTCGTTGCCATGGCATTCTTACATTTCACAGAAATTATGATTCAAAATCGCAACAGACACTTTCGACAACTTGTTAAAAAATGAGTGCTATTATTCTTGAGAACGAGACGAGTGGAGCGAGCGAGTGTTGTAATCATTCCAGGTAATAATAGCACACATTATAGCGAGTTGTATACTATATTTCATTTACGACTTATTTCTAGGTAAGTATACAGGTACTGGTGGTGTACAACAATATTCAACTTCTTCATCATTTTCGATCATAAAATTGCACAAAAAACGGCCACTTTAGAACTATTTGTTAAGACTGTCGTTTTATTTATTCTTTTATCGTTACCATAGTTTTTTACATTTGTCAGAAACTATTATCTACTAGCAAAATTGTAATCTTGATCATTTTCCATTGTAAATACTACGTATATTTTCACAACCAAGTATTTATTAAAACTATAGTTTTATTTACATTTCACAGAAGCTATGATTCAAAATCGCATATAAAACGATCAAATTCGACTACTTGTTAAAAAATCAGTGCTATTATTCCCGAGAATAAAGGTTGTAATACGAGCGATTGGAGCGAGCGAGTGTTGTAATCATTCGAGGTAATAATAGCACACATTATAGCGAGTTGTATACTGTACTTTATCTACGACTTATTTCTAAATGTACAATGGTGATCAAAAATAAAAAACCATCTCTTGTGCGGCTGTGTAAAACCGGTTTATAAGGACAGTCGTCACAGTGTAATCTTAAAAAGTCAGAATTTCAATCAAGCTAGGGTTACTGATGCCATTTTGGATATTTATCTGAATAGGAAAAATACTTTCTACAAATTTGCTACGGCTGACATTCGCTGCAATAGCTCCCACCTACCAACCTTCTTAGCCTCACGAGAGAAGCAACCTGACTCACACTAACGAAAATATGTGAAGTTCTCGCTCAAGACTCGGTCTCTTTTTTTTATCGCCACTGTATGTACAGGTACTGGTGATGTTCAAAAATATTTACACTCTTCATCATTTTCAATTATAAAATTTCACAAGAAACGGCCACTTTAGAACTATTTGTTAAAACTGTCGTTTTATTTATTTTTTGTCGTTACCATGGTTTCTTACATTTGACAGAAATTCTTATGTACGACTAAAATTGTCTTCTTGGTCACTTTCCACTGTAATACTACATACCTCTATTCTCAGAACTAAGTATTTGTTAAAACTGTTGTTTTATTTATTTTTTTATCGTTGCCAAGGCATTTCTACACTTTACAGAAACTATGATTCAAAATCGCATAGAAAATGAACACTTTTTACTACTTGTTAAAATTGTTGTTTTATTTATTTTTGTCGTTACCATGATTTTTTGACATTAGAGAAAAATAATGATTCAAATACGATTTTCTGATTTGTTGACAAGAGGGAATAATGAAACATTATTCCTATAATGAGAACTATTATTGTCGAGAACGAAGCGAGTAAAGCGAGCGAGTGTTGTAATCATT
>JAZBGW010002087.1:0-12761 GCA_037464815.1 Mylabris variabilis | reverse complement strand
TTTATTAATATTTCATAATTTTTTTTTTGGGTAAATATTTGAAATGTTCCTGCATATGATAGTTTATTATTAAGATATCCAACAATTCGATTGTCCAAAGTGTAACTTTTGTGAATATGTTTCTATCTTGAATGTGTAGTTGAAGCATTATTTGTTACATACAACTATAAGTTTCTATTGAATGTGGACAGATACTAAAATTATTCCTATAGAATTACCAGCACTTCAAAGATCACCTGTAATATCATTTGTATATAATATAGACTTTTACTAAATTCTATAGAATGTCGGTCAAAGACTGCACAACTTATATCTATTTAGGTAAAGTATGTTATCATTCGAGTCCGGATTTCGTTCCCTAGAACGTGCCAGGGGAAAAATAATCTCTAGAATAATTTCAATGTAGCGGATCGTGAATCTTTGCTGCAACTACATTGTTTTAACTGTCAACAAAACAAGCTGCTCGACAGATCGTCGCTTCTAATGTTATGAAACATCGTTCATGGTTCATCATTATTCAGTTTTAGTTCGGATTTTATTTGATCCTTTTCTATATATACGATATGTATTTCCAACTGTATTGCACTAACGAAATGGGATTCATTCAATAACGCATCAGTAATGTGAATTCATCAAGTCAACTTTATCAATAGTTTTCATCGGTTGAATAATGTCGAGAATTCAATTAGAATTAGATTGAATTTTCAATTATACTGGCCATAATGGTCATGATAATGATGACCCGAACTGTACAATCGTATAAATTTTAATGATGTTTGTTAATGAATCTTAAATTAAGAAATATTCGAGCCTTATCATCGTTTACAACGGTAAAAATTTTGGCATCCTGGATGGGATACGAACTCACGACCTTTGGTTTAACGCACTACTGCTCTACCAACTGAGCTAGCAAGCTCGCATCAATCCTAGTAGTGAATTCGTATCCCACCCAGGATTCCAAACTTTTCCTAGTTATGAGCGATAAGAAGGCTTGAATATTCTTAGTGTAATAATTCTATCGCTCTTTAGTAATTTGAATCGTGCAAATTTTGTCTGAAATTGTTGATTTCGGGGGAATTGATCGACAATATCAGTGTAATTCCTTTAGCAATGCAATAATTTGATTTTTATTTGGTAATTTTGTACAAAAAAATTATAAAACCACACCATGCTGATACAGCAATTTAGAATTAGTGGCTTTTGTTTTTGTATAACTTTGTATTGAAAGTTTCTTGTTGCAAAGAGACTTTATAAGGGAACTTTTGTTTAAAATCACTGTTAATTAACGAGTAACTTTCGTATTAATTTTCTCTATAGTTGTTAATGAAGGTTGGTACTTTTGGTTTCCGAACTTGGCGTTGTAACAATACCACAAAATTAATATTTCAACCAAAAAAATAAAATGTTAGTAGATTCGTACCGGTGACAAGTTTACAATTTTGTTGAAACACTATGACAGCAATAAAATTGTAAACTATAAGTGACATTTAATTTAGAAGCCAATATAGAAGAAAGTTTATACAACATAAATTGGGGTGAAATAATTCACAGGTATGGTATAATTAGTGGGATAAAGTTGAATTAAATTGGTAGGAAAAGTCGTCGACTTTTCGCTAGGGATTCTTAAGATTTCAAACTTTAACTTAAGAGAAATTATCAATTATTATTAGCGATTTGATTATTATTATCACACATTCATTACTACGAAAAAAATCTCGATAAAGCCTTTACAAATTGATGAGCTACCGTAATTTACAGTAATAATAAAAAAGTTCATCAAATTTAATAACAATTATTAAATCAAATACAAAGGCAAAATGTGTATTCATAATTCATAATAATTGAAACGCGGCTCATGTAAAACGGTTGAAATTCCTATCTTCTCATCCACATACAAAGCAATTTCAATTATCGTTTAATTATTTCGGGTACTTCAATATGCCGTTAAATTGATGAGGAAGAAGTGGTATTCTATCATCATTTCCCTATTTTATTTATATAAATTTATTGTACACATACAAGAAAGTTTATGAGAGATTTTTGATTAAGTTTAAGAAACAGCCCGTAAGGTATTGACATGATCTGCAATAAAATGGAAAAGTATTTGAAATAGAAGTGCTTTATAAAATTATGGAAAATTTAAAACTGACGAAGTAGTCTCTAGGGAGTACTTTCAATGCAGATTTTCCACCAGTACTTTTTCACCGTATCCTTATAAACATATACATAAAGTACACACTTATTCTTCAAAATATAATCTAATATACGTCTCACATTCGCGCTATTATCCATATTTAGTGTGTTGTATATCTACGGATGAGAAAAAAGCTTACGTTAATATTTTCTTCTAACATATTCCGAGTTTATGTTGCCGTATTTGTGGATTGACATCCTAATCGTTGTACAAAATTGAATTTATCTGTTCATAGTTTCCCGGTCGTAAAACTAAATTTGTACAAAGGAAAATGCGTTTCAACCTTTGTCGTCTTTGAAATTATTTTAGTATGTCAATACTAGCAGCTTATAATAATGCATTCTCAAAATTGCATCCTCATAGAGTTGTATTTTGTTTTATGTCACTAGATATACGATAAAATTTTATAGAGGAAAACGGAAACTATAGAAATAGCACACTAGTGGCCAACTATCATGAATTATTTATTTGAAATCTTATCAACTGTAAGATGGAATTGTATCTTTAGTAGATTTTCAATTAAAATAGATACCAATTTATTGGAATTAAACGTATTTGTAATAAATATGTAGGTACATGGCATGAATTGTTCGTTATAAATATTTACAAATTTTAATTATGTTCGATAATTACAGCATGCAAAATTGGATATGCATACGCTTAATTTGTTTTTAAAAGCGAAAAATAAACAATGGATTGGGTTGAAACTAGAAAGGGGGATAACTGACTTTTTTCCAATCTCTTCCATTTTAAATAATTTTCCATCGTTACATATAAAATTTACATGAAATGTATGAAAGAATCTAAAATTATTATCCTTTGTTACTAACATAAAAAAGTACTGAAAAATCGTTTTTTTTTTCTTGTTTAAATTAAATTTCATGTTGGAGAAATAGATTGGTTTCTCTTTGACGTCAAACGAGAAAATTCAAGTTGTTTCGACTTATTGATTTATGTACCTAGTATTGGTAACATTTTGTAAGATCACTTTAACAATACGTGGAAATATAAATGATTTCTCGATTTCCTGCCTTTGACTAGCTAGTATAACGAAAATTCTCTTTCAACAAAAATTTAATACTTTTGTTGGCTGGATTTGGTTTTCTTATAAATTTTTCAAACAGATTTAGTTGAAGATTTGCGGATATAACCATAAAAATCCTGTTATTGTTCTCTACAATAAGCTTTCTAGCAAATATTAGGCTGGTTATATTTAAATAGCTACTACCCAAAATATTTTAATATATAATATTTCAAATGTTATCATACCCCTTACAGGCATATAGTTTTGGGGGTGGTTTTTAATTAGTACTACAATAAGTTGTATCCAAATTTAGCATCAATACAACAGATCTATTGTAACTTTGCTTTATTGTGGAAATGTTATTTTGACCCGAATCTATCCTTTTTCGATAAAAACAAAGTAGTTGTTTAATAGAGGACTTTAAAGGTTTCATTAATCTGTCGACTACTCTAGTTCTATTATTTATCATGAGTTTTAGTTATCACCATCAATTATTTTAAAAAAATAATTCCTCTTTCGTCTAACTGTAAGTCGATGGAGGATTAAACCAAATCCAGACTCACAGGCGCCAGGAGAACCGACTTATTACTAGTAATACTCTTGGAAATTTCCAAATTGTCTAAATTTGAATGCATTTTTTGTTATTTTGTAATATTGCATCACTCCGATTTTCGGTTTTAACGATGATGGAATTTAATTGACATAAAATTTAATAATTATAATTAAATTATGCAATTTCTCAAACATTGAAGGTAATAAAATTATATTTATATTCTGTATGAAGGGAAATTCAATAAGCCTAGTGAAAGAAGACAAAAAAATGACATCGTATGGGAAAATATATGTCATATATGAAACGCACCTGATACACATGTATTAGCTTGGAAAAATCAAATTGATGTTACTTATGCAGTATATAGGCGTCTAGTAACGGATTTTCATATAAATCCCGACATCTATCTGCGCCGTAAACCATAGGATAAAAAAAAGAATTAATACAGAGATTTCAATATTCTCAATATTTCTTTTTAATTCGTATTTTTTTTTGAAGAAAATTTGTTGAGAGCTTACAAATTATTCATAGGGTGTTCTACGTCTAGACAGATTTTTTGAACAGAACAAGAAAGAAAAAACCTGACGGCCTCTAGTCCATAAGATCGGCAAAAGAACATAATAAAAATGGTAAACAAAATTGAATTATTAAACGACTTCAAGATCATGACATTAACTGAATATTGATGCATTTTATTATAATAACAAGATTTGAATACTAATTTCCAACTTACAATAGAGAAAAATTTAGAAGCGTATCGAATTTTAATAACAATACCGATCACAGTTTGAATTCATCTCCTTATTTTATAACAAACATTTTAGAATTCACAGATAAATTCTAAAATATGAATGCCTGCCGGATGAATCAAAAATTCAATTCATTTACTAAAATTACAATTATTAACGATAGTTACAAGAAAGCTTTGGTTTCAATAGTGGTGGATGCGCCAGTCAAATCAGGTGCCAACTCACTATATCTTTTTCTGAAATTGATCGTTTTGCTAGAAAAAATAAACTGATTATACGTTTAACGGATAATATACGCTAACTTGTGTTGAGAATTGATGATACGTGAATATGTCAAAAATGATGTGCTGTAGGTAACACCTTTCAGAAACGTGTGGTCTAATTTTCTGTAGAAGTAATTACAAAATCAATAAGTCACATTCAGTACGACTTCAAAGAAATATTAGATTGAAGACAGTGATGGAGTAAAGTTAATAATCATTGTCCATTTTTAACGGGAAGCTTTTGAACTCTATCCTCATTGTAGTTTTATTTATGCGATTCTTTTCATCGTTCTCATTAGCTAGTTCTGAACTCATCCAATTTGTGGTTGCTTGTAATATATCATAAATTTGAAAAAATTGCTAAATTCTTTATTCTTGAATCTGACCTTTATCTTACAAAAATTCACCATAACAGAACGCTCGATTGCTATAGAGTGTGACCGGGTTTTGGCAGAGTAAACAACAGCAAAGCAGCTCGTTTCTGATTGGTCCTTTAGCGGGTGGAAAAGTAACTGTTTTAGTTAAAAAATGTTCTGACTTAAAGAGCTCGATTTTCGAGTGGAAACTAGTCTTTGCGAGACTCGGAATGCGCAACACAAACTTACACCCTTGTTACACAAAGGCGCACTTTCCACCCTTATAAATTAACGTTTTTCTAGAGTAATTTACGATTCTCTAGATAACAGTACAAGAGTCTGTAAAATAGTGTTGATTTTAATAGAAATCTGCGTTGATATAGTGTAAAGTTTTATGATTCTCTTTCAAATTGTTTTAGTATTGTATGTATATAATTTTATTATATTGCCTATGTTTGTTGAAAATTATGAAGGAATCAAGGGAACAATTTCTGAAACGTATACACACTATATTTTATATATACAAAACAACCAAATAAATATATAGATTTTATTATAACTTCCGGCATTTTGCCAATCTTGTAAATAATAATCTTGTGTTGCATCCTTATTGTTCGTAGTTCCGAAGAAATTTATTATAATCCACCAAAATATTGTCGTTAAACGGTATTACAAGTTAGGATTTATTATAGAAAATACAATTTCAACTTATGGATTATAAATTTGTACAATTTTACGTAATAAGCTTTCGAATCGAATTTGAATTTGTAAATTCTCTAACAGGAAAAAAGGGAAAATTTTATTTGTTCTATTTGAGTGGTTGTGATGAAATTTCTTCGTTGTCGATTATTATATCATAAATTCTCGATAATATATTGTTTTCGATACAATTGAAAGGGTAATAGCTAGTAACGATCATACTGCCTAACATTTAATATCAGCAATTTAAGTTAAATACAAGCGGGTGAACATAATAAATTATTATACATTATTGATTTACCGATATTCCACAATCAACTAACCCTTTATTTTGTACTAAATCTAAAAGTTAATTGACTGTCAATTCTCTCTGTGACAGGTAAGAAAATCTACAATTTCAACCGTAAATATCAATGATACAGGAATATTAAGGGCTCTTACTCTAATGTTTACATTATGTAAGAAAGCTCGACTAAGGTACGACTTTTTTCTAGTAAATCGTGTATTTATTGCATACTTATATGCCAAATCTAAATAATCGTATTTATAATTGCTTCTTTTAATTGAATTGTTTACGACAATTAATAAAAATTGATATTACAGCGAATGCGGTCGAAAATTGGTGGATGCGCCGGGATAGGATTTCAAGTTTTCTATTATTATTAAAAAGTATCTTCTTTTTGTTATACATTTGATTCAATTGAATTATAATAGTTAGAGATAACGTATATAACTATGATGATAATCTTAATTAAATCAAATCTTTAATTTTCAAAAATTTACGACACATTTTGAAACTGACAGCTTGAAAATGATAAAGCGTCCATATTTTACCATGTTGCAGTTTCATAAATCGTGATCTATACTTTATGTTCCTTAACATTGTTTACAATTAATAAGAAGATTTAGTTGTTTATAGCGGTGGAGCGAAATAAAGCCCCATTGTTCTACTCACAGTCTTCTTCGGAATTGTAAATGAGAAAATATGAGAAAAGCGACGATGCATCTAGATGCAATAGTTGATAGATGCTGCGATTAACTCTATTATAATTTATAATGAATATAAATAATATAATATGATCATACATTTTTTAATAAAGTTTAATTAGACATGTAGTTCTTGCTTAAGGTATTGGTAAAATTTAAAGAAAATACCGAAAGTTAAATGGGAGTTACTGTAAAATATCAAATTGTAGTTAATGTGTTAGATATGCAAAATGTATTTCTTATCTATGTTTCGTCAATTAGGATAAATTGAAACAAATCACCATTTGTCATCATATTTATAGCCCGATTGGAAATTTATCTATTTCATTCAACTGATTATTATCAATGATTGACACTTGCCAAATATAGTCAAGATTGATCATATTTATATCTTTGATTTATTACACAATCGTGTGTTTCTAACAAGAAATCGTCAATCTATTTACAATTAGAAATAGTCTTTGATAATGTTTGTTGAAGATTTTTTTGCAAATCAGAAAAAATCTCACCCTGTTCTGTCCGTGTCGTAGCAGCAGTAGTGGCTTATTTGAGCATTCTCCATTATTTACTTTGTTGATGAAATTGTTGTTTCAACCGAACAATTTTCGATTAATCAAGATGATTAACGATCAACATCTTAATTAGGTTTACGATGAACAAAAAACCATTTATAAGACTTATTTGGATTCATCGATATTATTTTTTACCGTACAAATTTCGAAACAAATACTCTAAAAAAAGTTGTTTTTGTCTCAATTAGTTGTAATTAATTCAGGTATAATAAACGAAAGCAATTAAATTTACTCGAAAGAAAAAAAGATTTGACTTACGATATTTATTTATAGCTTTCATAAAATTTAGTCGGAAATATAATGCAAGGAGTGGGAATAAAATCTTCAAAACCATTAGGATTGCATTAAATGAATTCGAATTCATTGCTAAATCCTAATGCACTTCTTAGATTCTCAAAATATAATTCTTTATCTTTTTCTATGTGAAAGAGATATAATTCACTTATTTCTGATTGGCTGAAATCCAACAAATTCGTCTTGAATTGCTCTCAATGTGGCTACTACGAAATCGAATCGTCGTCTTCTACTTTTTCTTTTCATGACTTGCAGCTCCCTCAAATGAATTTACATGAGAGCGTTTTTATTCAGTTTGCGTTGTGTTAAATGTTGATTGAAATCTTAAAATTTTTATCACACTCTGTTAGGTCTTTATCTCCAAGGTGTTTTAACAATATTGTAATTTGTTAAAATATTCTCGGTTCAAAAAATCTACAATAGCTTGATAAAATTGCATAAACGGCACTACTGGGGCAAATTTGATACAATTGAGATTAAGTAGTATGATGTCTGATTAATAAAGTTCCAAAGAAGACAATTCAAAAATAAAGGCAATCGAATCTTGCATTTGTAAAAATAGTCTATTGTTCTTTTAGGCCACATCTGTAATATGAAACAGAAACTATGAACTAATAACGTAGCGCCTAGCTTGATGTATTCTTTCGTAAAAGTGACATGTATTGCCAATAAACGTCAATTTCTTCCCAATTTTCCTAGCGAATACATTAAGCTACGCCCTACGTTTTTATTTTATCGTTTACTCTAATTGGAAGTCTTCATTTTATAAATTAATTTATGTTTCGATCAATATTTCCATTACGTATTCAGAATATTTACTAGACGTCGTCTTAAAAAAATAGTTTTAAATTGGGGTAATTTTAACATTGGGGTTATTCCTCTATATCTATACTAGCAAAGACAAAATTCATGTTGTTTTAAATTTGTATCCATTAAAGCACCATTTTTCCCGATTATCTATCATATTTCATATCATTTATGGTATTCAGTGACTAATGGCAATAATTTACATCCATTTGCCAACTTGTGGTTATACCTTTTTAGCTATAATTCAGTTGGAGTAAAATATAAAATTCTCATATTTTTACAATAATAATTTAAACGTAATGACTCTTTCGTTCATATTTTCGTGTTATAATTTTTGTTCAAAAAAAATGTACAAACACCGTTAAAAGTATCGCTACAAAAATAACAATACTGTCTTCCTCTATCTTCCAAGATTAGCCACATTAGTAATCTTTGCTGTGTTCTTTTATCCTCAACAGCTACATTTAAAATTTGTGACACCATTTTATCCAATAAGAAAAAAAGCAAGACAAATTGGATGTCCTCCAATCCTCCCCCAGACTTATACCGGGTATAGCTCGGTATTTTCTCTCGCAGTTGGCTGTGTTTTTGGTAACAGAAACTATTGTGGTACACCCTGTATTCTAATGATATTAAACCACTTTAAATTTAGTTTATTTTGTGCATATGTAATGATAAAAATTTGATTTAATTCCCTATTTGCACTTTGCATAAAATTGACATGAGTTTATCGAACGATAATCAAAATCCAATATTGATATTATTTCCACCCCCTTTAATACCCATGATTGTATTCATACAATGATTTAACAAATTTTATCAATAAACTCTACTATTTTTTGAGTAAAAAGATAATCTATAGCTAAAGATAAATTGACATTTATCCGACTTATCGGAAATTTAATGGATCGTTTTTATATTTAATGGTAGTGCTTGCAAATATATTTCACAGGATTATTAGAAGAAAGTTTCAATATTACCTATTTTATTAAAATTACGACTCTTATCTGTGGTACAATTGGTTTTTAGGTATAAAATCGAACACCTCTAGGGTACATGAGTTTATTTCATGTCTGTACATGTGAGAAGAAAAAGATGGTAGTGGTGAGATTTTCAGTAAAATTTCAGGATGGAACTGAAACTTTTCTAGGACATTTTCGATCCAACAAAGAGTGACGATCGTTGTCTAGCCCCTGTGGGCAAACAGCCAAATGGTCAACCACCAGTTTTTACAACATTCCTACTTTATTCCATTCTATACCTCTATCGTTTCGTTTATTCAGTTTAGGGTTGTATTATCTTTATGAATATTCATCAAATGGTAAAAACGTATAAATTTCATCAATTTATTATTTCCTATCGGTTGAATTAAATATTATTTCACTAAAAATTCAAGCCGATTCTTATTAGAAATGTCACTTTTTTCTACATTGTACATTTTTAACGCAATGTGAAGACAACTAGTACACTATTAAGAATCTAGCTTCTCTCACAATTTATTTTTTTTTTGGGAGTTTATTGATTGTTTTCGGGCACAAATCTAAACAAGAACAGACGATTCCTGGAGATTTTAGCTAAATTTGACAGTGATAAATGAAATAAAATCTATAGCAACGCCTTAAAAAATTATCAGTAGCTTTCAATCTATGTAAATCGTTTTGCGATAATGTTGTTTTCATCAATTTATCGCTTCTATTTTGGATTTCTTTTCTTTTTTGCAAATTTTCTAATTGTGTTTCGATAGAAAATACGGTTCCTATATTACCACTATGTTTTTTGTAATTAATACGTTATCATTACCAATAATCCGATTATATGTTGCGATTGTATTTATTGTATATTATTGATGACCATTGATTATTCTCCAATATTTTTCGATCTCGTATTTTCCACAATACGATTCCAGTTGGTATAAATTTGAATTCTAATTAATTTTTCAAACGTACTGTGAAAAAAGCAACACACACACACACACCCTACGGATTAGTTTTATCTGATAAAACTTGTTCGTATGAAGGAAGGTTCGCATCCCTGTTGTATTTAATCAAAATTTCAAATGCGCACTCATCAATTTCTGAAAATTTACATTTCCATAATTGATCATTGCGTTAATTATTTTTCTCTTTCCATTCGAAATGAAATTGAATGTTTTTAAAGGAGTACAAGCAAACAACCCACGAGGGTTAAATTTACATTTTCAATAATACACTATGGGCTACTCTTCTAGACACATAGGAAAAACACCAATCCCGCCTATCTACTTGCATAAATATCTTGAGGATAGTCCCTTATTTGTCTAATACATTTTCAGGGATAGTATGTTTCACAAATTAAGGAGATACCGTGTGACAAAGATACCAAATCCTCAAAATCTGGTTATTGTTGTCTTTTAAACTAGAAAGATTGAAGGTTGACGTGGGCAGATTATTTTGTACAAAAGTAGTATAGATGGGCGAACTAGATGTTTTTCGTATGTTTCTATTTCTGGCGCCTACGGTGTAGATGGACGGAATCGATGTTTTCCTATGTTTCTATTGCTATATCTACACCGGTAAAATGTCTTGTACTAGAAAGTAAACGTTTCATCTTTCAGTTTCAGATTAAGTCAACTTTATTTTATAATATCAAAAATATTTTAGAATATTTATGTTTCTATATGGTAGAAAAAATGTCTAAAATTGACTTGGGAAAACGACTATAGATGTGTAAATTTGAGGAAAAAGTTCGAGCTTTCAATCATTATGTTCTCATCGATAATCTACTGTTCGTGATTTTATAGTGTTCGATTTTAAGTTTATATAGCAGAGATGTCTGAAAAGGATGTATTCAATATATTCATTTAGGTATAGATATGCATAGAAAATCGTACATACAAAGAGATTTATCATCGTTGTGCAAATATACACCATTTTCTCTTTATCCTGTGCATTGTTGGATTCAACGTTTACAAGAATCTCCACTACTAACTATGTAATTCCAATAATATAAAGTTGAGACGAACGATAATAAATCATCCGTATTATATTGTACGTGTTGAAAGTTCTGCATATATATATAAATAATATTCTGGTATCAAGGAAGCGTTATCATTCTCACCTCTATAAAGTGTACATGCATCTTTATTACCATTTGTTCTCTAGTTGTATCTATAGTTTACGTAATCCAACATTATTGCAAGTAGAATTAATATTGAACATATTCCAACAATTTTATCGACTAAACGTATGCTTTTATTAATATTCAACTTAATACCTATTACGTTCGTACTTACGTTTAACAAGCTATCGATTACAAATCAATGTTAACAATATAGACCAACGTGATAGTGCATGAAGTTCTTATTAAAGTAGTAGTATTAGTTTAATGATTCGCTTAATTAATAACAACAAGACACGGATATTATTAAATTTGAAATGCGCTTTTTATATGGTTTCTTCTGTTTTTTTCACGTTCTAATTGATAATTCGAGAAACTTATAGAAAGTATATTTAGGCACAAAACCTCTAGATTACTTACTTAAGAGAGTCTTCGAGAAAATCTATCGACTTTGAGAGATTCTTCTTATTTACAAATTAAAAACATCGAATATACGCCCATACGGTTTTGTGTAGGAGTCGATATTTTTTACAACCCAACCCTCGACAATGAAATTGATAAAAGATATTGACAAGTACAAATTCTGGGATGAATTATTTTCGCTTAAATTGATAATCAATCGTGACTCTTTAATAGAGTTTATTAAAAAAATAAATTTGAATTCTGGAATGAATTATTTGCGTCTGAATCGATAATCAGGCGTGACCCTTGAATGGAGTTTATTAAAAAAAAAATGAAATTGCTAGACACCCACTACTATACGCATATTTTATTATTGTAATTCTCTTTTACATTTTGTTGTTGCCATTTATCAGACTTTAATTTATCGTTAATTTCCATTGGAATGAAACAATACTAAAGGAAACTTAACGAAAATTTCTTACACTTGACTGTCTTTATTTTAATTAATACCGTTACTTCTTAAACTTTACAGTTTTAAAAGTATCAACTAGTTGTTGAGAGTAAGTGTTTAATACTTGAAAAGATTTATCGTTCGCTAAAGGGTAGAGTGGTAAAAATCGCAGTGCATTAATTAAAACTTGCTAATGGGTAAATTGTTAATTAATTTCATCTTATAGAAGATCGACGGGAAAAAGTCATTTGAAATATTACAGCGATTAAAATGAAATGAAGCATAGACATTGTGTAGGGGTGGCAAAGCAACAA
>JAZBGW010002084.1:1460-12770 GCA_037464815.1 Mylabris variabilis | reverse complement strand
AAAGTAATTAAAATTTAAATCGAAGAAAGCATTTGTTTCTTTTCTACAGTGTCGAATCTAAATATGGTCGATTCTGTAAAACTCCTATTGGTTGACGAGCGGTTCGAAAAATATTTCAAGGATTTACAAAGTAGTCCCTGTAGGCCATTTTAATGAAATTAGAACCTCGTAGCTCATTGAGAAATGGTCCAAAAACGCTCCTTTCGGACAATGTCAAGATTTTCAAAAACTTGCTACACACTTATAATGACTCGAGAATCCTTCTAACATTGATTTTTTTTCGTTTTTCTCCAACGAATTCTGGAACAAGGGGAAAGGTTTTTTGTTTTTTGTAAAATGCAATGGAGTAAAATGTTGAGAGGATCTTCGAGCCATTCTTAGTCGTTTTGCGTGTTTAGTTCGTTTTTGAAAAACGCAAAGCTGTCCAAAACGAGCGTTTTTGACCAATTTCAGAATGAGCTATGAGGTTCAAATTTTGCTAAAATAGTCCCCAGCCCCACCCTTGAGATATTATTCGAATCGCTCGCCAACTAATAAGAGTTTGAAGTAAGTTATAAAAAAAAATAAGCACGTTCAGATTTTTATAATTGTTTATAATTGTCTCGCCTCCTTATTAACTTACTTAAATTATTTAAGTGAGTTGATGACCTGAAGACATACCTGTACTCATCAATGGTAGTTAGAATCATCCCTGACGAGTTAATTTCCGTACAAAACCATTTTAAAATATTTGAAAAACAAACACTATATCACTCAAGAATTGATTTACATTTTCATAAATAACCTTTTGAAGAAGTGACTTAAGACTTAAATCATTTTGGTAAGCGACTTGAGGTTTCAATCATTCTAATACCGAAAATACAAATGACTTAAGATTTAAATAGTTTCTAACTCAGAATTGACTTGTAGCTTCTGATTAAGTCTTTTTGAAATAGACTTGTTACAGCTCTGGTTATAACACGGCTTACACATTGTTTATTGGATTAAAATCGTGTTACGCGAAGCTTTGATGTAAAACAGATCTAATCTTGTATTGAAAGATTTATAAACAATTATGAATTATCGTGTGATAATCCTACCATTTGTTATCAAATTTTGCTGTAAAATCGTAAAAACGGTACCCAGATATTTGGCTAGTTTTTTTTTTTGGAATACTTTTGAGTTAAAGTTTACATCTCAAGCCATTATTGTCTTGAATCATTTTTTTGGCAAATTTGGCCATTTGGAAGGGGACTATTGAGTCACTTTTAATCGAGCTTCTTAAGTTTTAACCGAGCTTTTGAGAGCTTTGTGCCGTGACTCCTCATTTTTTTGGATGTCTGCTCTTGAGTGGTCAAAAGGTGGAGACTCACGCATGTTTTTCTCAAATTATTAATTTTCTTCCAAGTTGTGACAATTTTTAGTCAATTTTTGAGCTGACTTTTTAAGTTTAAAAAATGTTTGTCCTAAATCATTGATTTTTTTAGCAAATTTTATTAGTGAATTGTGAAATGGTAACAAATTTCGATACTTTTAATCGATTTTAGAGCTAGATTTTCGACTTTGAATTCAAATTTTTAGGTATTTTCTTCTTAAATCAAAGGTTTTGACAAATTTGCTATGCATTCATGTTATGCAAGAAGGAAATTTAGACAATTTTAATTTAATTTTCTTTTTTTATTCTTTTCTTCTGATTTTCGCCTCAAACGCAAACTCTGTTACGGCACTGTTTGCAATATGACTTTATGTTTCTAGTTCAATTGCCGGACATGTATACAAATACTTTAAAGAATGAACAGATACAAATAAACTTTTACTCTTGTACTGTATTAATATTAACGTTTTGAAAGCTTAGTGCCGTCTTGGAAAAGATCCAAATTAATTATTCTTTTTTGGTTTGAACTAAAACAAATTTTTGAAAAATCCTATATCATGTTTCCATTAGAATTTATAGAGAAATAGACGTAGGTATCTTCATTCATAAATGTCAGATGAATGCGTGGAAGTATGTATGTATATACATACATACAAAACACAAATACACATTAACTTTTTAGCGAGAACAGATCTATTTACGTATTCCATATTTTATTGGTACAAAAACACCATGACGCAATCTATATGCCAACGTACTATTTATAGATATGAATGTAACTATCAATTCTGTATAATCTGCAATAGGAGGAAGATAAACAAAAGAAAAAAAGACAAAAGAAATTTTGATTGATGGTTATATGTACTTTCTATGGTTTGCCTTTTTTTTTGTTCTTTAGCAAAATTCTAAATCTAAACAACGACAACGATCATTGGTTTTATTGTTTAAAAATAAATGGATACTCATTTATTTTATTCATTAATTTCAACGATAAGCTTGTTGCATTTATGATTTCGATTCTTATAAAGGATAATCAACTGGCATCTATTTAACATTTTGATTAATGGCATCTAATTTAAAATAAAACATATCAATGTTATAGCGGAACGTTGGGGAAAAAAGAGATGGAAAACAATAATAATTCCATACATAATTAAGTAACAATTACGTCCAGGAAGTTGTAGTTAAAAGTGTCAATGATAAATCATCAACAACAATTTTTCATTCATCCCACATTGATGATGACGATGATGATAATCAATTAGGTGTGAATTACTAGGTGTTTATTTTACGGAAAATCCAACTGATAACAATATTCGATCGTTAATAGACGACTTTTCGTTAAAATTATTTATATTAGAACCATATTTAGATTGAACTGTTGTTTCTAACTGTCGTTTACATATTGTTTTGTTGTTGTTTTTGCCTTACCACCTACCTCTATTAAACATTTATACATTTAAAAAAAAAAAACAGTAAATGATAACGTCATATGAAAATTTACAATAACCAAATTTGGTCATCCACGTAGATATTTCAACATATATAATAAATTCATCGTGATGAAATGATTGTCTAAACTTAATACATAACGATTATTTATCTATTTATTTATAACGTCTATCAGAATCAGCTGGTGTTACTATTTTTAGATGAATAAATCACACCAAAGCCGATACCATATAATAACGTATAGTCAAACAAAATCGCCTTGACTGATGTAACGTTGAAAGCGCTGGACTTACGCAAGTATTCTAGCCAAAAAGAGACAAATTATGTCTTTAATACAGAAAAAAAAACACTGATATTTATATGGACATACAATTTATTTGTAATTTACAATGTGTAGGTGAATTGTAATATATAATAAGTTATTGTATAACTTTCATAATATAATTATATCATTACCATATTTGTACATAAATTAATGTTTGATTACCCTCTTTTCAACATATAATTAATCCAGTTTCAATGTGCTCCATTTATTTCTGTCAAATATAATTATAATAAACAATTATCGACAACTACATGTTAATCTTGTGGAGATCATCAGGCGATTTGCTTCCGGAAATCGCATTTTAAAAGAGCAATAAATTCGCATTTTTCGCGATTTTTTTCTAATTATAGAAACGCAAAATTAAATTTTTCCGTTTTGCGCCTATAATAACGGCGTGCGAAAATTGTTAATCTTCAAACAGAGATTATTCGCTTGTTTTTCAAGATAAAATCAAAAATTGACGTGCGTTCGATGGAGAATTTCAAACTGCATGCTCTAAAGCTTTCTATTTTGGAAAAATGTGACAAAATTCTGAATGGCAGAGAAAACTCTTGAACCGTGTTTTTTTCGTACATTTTCCTTGATAACTGTCTAAAATTTAGCCAATATCATTGATTTGTAATAATTATTAAGTGATTTAGATAGCAAATTGAAAGAGTATTCCAAATATGTAAGAATTTTCCAAATATGTTAATTTTCCGATACCTGGAAAAATTTAAAAAAATTCCCAACAGTGATGCCATACGTAATCTTCAAAATAGAAAATCATACTTTCAGATTTAGAAAGGTAATGTGAAAGCCAAGGACATGAAGCTCGCTTACAATCGAATTTTGAAAATTGAGTGAGTTTTACTGTAAATTTGAACCTCTTTACAAATATTAAAATTAATCAATTTGTTTTTTGTTTGATATGAAAATGTCGGAAATTTTATCTACTTCACGACCATCTCATTACAAATGAAAAATATTTTGAAAATCTGTCTGAAAATTCGATTTTCAATTGACACTGTTTGTGTTGCTATGCACTGTGTATCAGACGTTGCACACTAAATCACAGCAACATTAACAATAGCAACACAAACATGGTCTGTTGAAAATTAAATTTACAGACAGATTTTCAAAATATTTTCCATTGTAATGATATGATCGTAAAGTAGATAAAATTTCCGATATTTTCATACCAATCAAGAGGCAAATTAATTAATTTTATTACTTGTAAATAACAGGTGAAAAGGGGGTTCAAATTTTCCGTGAAAGTCACTTAATTTTCAAAACTAGATTTTAAGCGAGCTTCATATTCTCAGCTTTCACATTACCTTTCTAAATCTAAGAGTATGAATTTCTATTTTGAAACAAATGCATGGGATCACTGTTGGAAAATTTTTTAATTTTTTTCAATTATCGGAAAATTAACAAACTTATCGGAAAAATTCTTAAATATCTGGAAAGCTCTTTGAATTTGTTATCTAAATTAATTGAAAAATATTGAAAATCGATAATATTAGCTAAGTTTTAGCTAGTTATGAAGGAAAATCTACGAAAAAAACAGACTCCAATAGTTTTCTCTGCCATTCAGCATTTTATCACATTTTTCCATAATAGAAAGCTTTAGAGTATGCACTTTGAAATGCTCTATCCAAGGTACGTCAATTTTTGACATTGTCTTAAAAAACAAGCGAGTAATCGCTGTTTGAAAATTGACTATTTTCGCACGCTGACTCGACAAACCTCTCCCACTTCCCCTTAAGGCAACAAAAAAGTGGCTTAATACCTATTAAAGCACTCTTTTAATCTTCTTTAACAACTGGTGTATTTTCTCAAAGTTGGCAGTCCTTTTGTCACTCAAATTCAAATAACAACTGTCAAACTGCATTGAAGAAATTCTTTAATAATTTTCAATTTAAATTGCTGTTAATCTTTTTATTATTATATGACAATGGCCGCAGTACTTATTTTTTAACAAAATAATTTTTAAGTGTATAAAGGAAATAAGTGGCGGATAACAAACAGAGACCAAATGAAATATGAATTGAATTCTTAGTTGTCATGTTAACGACACCATCCATTATAAAATTCCCTAAATTTCAAGAATTTTTTCCAAAACACCGGTGTATAAGGGTACAAAATAGAAAAAAATTATACAAGGGTGTCTTTTTAAAAATGGTCAATTCTTTTGAAACTTTTATTAGTTAGCCAGCGATTTGAAAACTATTTTAAGAATTTATATTATTGTGTCTAGAGATCATTTTGGCAAAATTAGAATCTCGTAGCTCATTTGGAAGTTGGTCAACAAACGCTCGCTTCTGACAATGTCTGGATTTTCAAAAACGACTTAGAATGACTCGGGGATCCTCCCAACATTGATTTTTTTCGTTTTTCTCCATTTTATGCTGGAATAGGTGGAAATGTTCGGCATTTTTTATAGAATTCAATGGGGAAAAACGAAAAGAATCACTGTTGGGAGAGTCTACGAGTCATTCTTAGTCGTTTTGCTTGCTTTGCTAGTTTTTGAAAATTGTGACAGTGTCCAAAACGATCGTTTTTTAACCAACTTCTAAATAATCTACGAGGTTCTAATTTTGCTAAAAGGGTCTCCCCCCTACAAATCCTTGAACACCCCCTGTAAGAAACTTTGCTCTCGTTTTATAAACTCAAATCGTATAATAAATTATGACGTTTGTTTTGTTTCTCAATATACTATTTTGATCCTCTTCTGTACCTATCTAATAAAAATAAATAAATAAATAATTACTATAATTAGATGGAAAAAAAAATCAGGTAGAAATTTTCTCATATCATCATATTTACCCAATTTGTCAATTTTTACATTTTAAATGTACTTCTAATGACAAGAAAATTATATTTGACGACAATAATTATAATTATGATTTTCAACCGTAATTGTAATTTTGCAACCGGATTTATACAACATTAACAAGCAATTCTTTCGAATCTATACTGGAATAAGGGTTTATACTAAATCGCAGTGTTTTCTCTATTGCAGCTGTACTTACTCATTGTAAATCTACCGATATCTACATCTTTTATACTTTGTTTCAAACGTTTTGAACAACTTGACTATCGCATCATAAAATCAGAATAACAGGGGTAGTTTATGGGACGATTTCACCAACTTCAATTAAGCCTAATGAACAGTTAAAAACAGTCGTTCTGACTATAAAAATCGTTTCTATGGTTTATTTGTTCGTTAAAATTCAACAGAAGTCTGTGAAATCGACCCTAAATCATCGAAAAATTCGATTAAAAGTCATTCTGTCTCTTATGATCATTTTGCTTTGTCAAATCTACTGTGCTGGTAATTAAAACTAGAAACATAAAATTATGTGTATTTTTTTATTGTTTTTCTTTATTATTTTCAAATTATTCTCATACAGCCCTCTCCCTCTCTAATTTTTAATGAAATAAGAAGAGAAAGATAAACAAATTGCCAAAATGATAATTATTCCTCTTCTTACCAGAGTCTCAAGAAAATTTTCCAGGCAATTCTTAATATTTTTTTGGAATTCCAAAAACTAAGCAATAGAGCCATTGAGACGCTACAATATTGTAAACGTAGGGGATGAAATTACCTTTTTAGAATTTACCAAATTCATGAATATTAACTGACAGAATAAATGTTATCTGTTCTCGGAATTTTGTCATATTTGCATTTGTACAGGGGTTAATAACTACTATAGCCTTGAAATTAAATTATACAACTCACCCTCGCATAAAAATTTGTCATATCAATTTACATTGATACAAGCAACAACTGTAACTGTAACTTTTTACAGTACGTATTTTCGATCATACAAACTTTTGAAATGAAAATTAGTATGAAGAGAGCTTCAATCTTCATCGTCTCTAAAAAGCTGCTAGTTTTAGACTAAAAATCGTAAAATATCCATAAAAAAATCAAAAGCTATAGAATTTTGAATACTAAATAAAAAGTCTGGGATGACAAGCTGGGTTTTTCTTCTCCTACTCATCTTAGCAAAAGCTTGGCGTAAATCGAGCTTACACACTTTTACATGGACGAACGCCCACTCAAATGTCTGTAAATCTACGCTCAGGTCTTGCTAAGGCGAGTTTAAGTAGGGGATAGAAAACCGTGTCTAAGCCTGGCTTGTTAGAGTTAAATTTAGGTTGCTTACTCGATTGATATTAATTTGAATCAGACTGTAATTGTATTTTTAAATTTCTGAAACTTTGTAACCAATTTATTTATTTGACAAATTTTTGCAAATTTCTTGTTGTCTAAATAAAAAAATTGCACTCTGTGAGTGTGTATTTATGAGTTTTCAGAATTACATTAAAAAATCTGGCAATGGAATTTTTTGGCTCACACACGACGTCTACTCGTTTTTTTGTTTTGAATATTTGAAATAGTTCCTTTGGAATTTTAATAGCTATAAACATACATATTTTGACCAAAAATAGAAACGATCATAATGAATCCAACAATGAAGCGATCTTTAAATAATTCATTCACGATTTCGGCAACGGTTAAAACTGACAAATAATAATAATAATAATAAAGATAACGTTAGAGATACATCAATGTTATCAAACGAACCGGAAAAAAATTGACAGGCGTATGGTAAAAGAGAGAGGAAAAAACATGAATAATGGTACAGATCTTTAGAACAAACTGGGGACAATTTACATTCAATTTTCGATTGGAATCAATTTTCATAAATTTTCCCTTTTAATTAAGAATATGGAAAAACCAAAAGGTAATTTCTACCCAATTGATATTTCCTGTTATTTAAATGACTGACTTTCTGTTTTAACAAACAAGAAATTACCGTGAGATTCTTACATTGATTTTATTTTATTTTTGATTGCAGGAAAAGAATTCCTTTCTAAACTACAATGTTTCCTGTATCCTGACTTTACCACCATACCAGCGTCAAGGATATGGTAGATTACTTATTGACTTCAGTAAGTACATTGTTATTATGGTAATAATTGTTGTACCGTTATTAATTGTTGCAAAACAACCCTCCTCCTCTTTTAGATTATTTTATAATTTTGTGAAATTATTATTTATGATGATGAGATTTATAACGTTATTTTTTTTTATTGTTGTTGTATTACTGCTCGGATGGAAGAACGTATTTTTTACAATAGGCTACAGAAAAAAAAATTGTATAAAAGGCGATACGCAATTAAAAATACAGTACGTTACGGTTGGTGAAGTCAGACTGAAACGTCTGTATATTAATGTTGGTTGTATGTCTAACGGCCTTCACCCCCCATGGGTAAATCTGTATGATTTTATCGTTAATTCCATTAAATTAACTAACAGAATTAAAATGGATAGCAAAAAAATTATAGAAAGAAAAATGATACAATTACTAACGGTTTATAAAGAAAAAAATACCACAAAACACTCTTCAAAACCTTGCTTTATTATTGCTACCACTACTCTTTCACGTATCATTAATTCTTTGTCTGTCTTTGTTGTATTTGAATTTAATCCGTCTGGTTGTATTGTTAAGGCCACCCTCTTCGCCTCTTTATATAAATAAATGCGTGTTTTGATGATTTATTCGCGTCTGGTATAAGATGAAAGATTGAAAAGAGGAGACAGATCAGATCCTATCTTACTCAAACCATTCTAAAAACTTTCTTTCACTACTACACTTGCATAAGGGTACAAGAAACGGTACTATATTGCCATTGGGGTAGGATAGTGCTTGTGGTTGTAACATTGGTGGTGGTGGTGGTGGTGGTGGTTATAGTAGTAGCAATAGCAGTGAAGAGACAAAGATTCAAACCACCACTACCACCACATCGCCACCCTCACATCTGCACCACTCTAAACAAAGTCTAGCCAGGTCACAGCCCTTTGCAACGGCTGCTGTTCTGCTATGCGTATGGATTTCTGTCTGGCTCGTTTGGCTGTTTTGAGACCTATCCCAACAAATTCGTTCAAATTCACTCACAGCCAGACAGACATAGAATTATACACCCTTATATTATCAAAATAGCCCCCTTTATCTCCAGTTTCCTCACCCTAAATTTTCTAGACTGTCTACAGCTGCCACCTGTAAACATTTGAATTATCGGCGGCGTGAATTCTCGATGAAGTAAAAAAAAAACAATATTCAATAGCAAATTTTGTTAAAATTCTCAATTTCCTCTAATCAACCCCGAACATCGACTCTAATTAAATCACCCTTTATCGATATTTATAGTACATATTAACTGCTTCTACATTTCGATTTGTTATCGGTCATGTCCCCCTTTCTCTCGACCTACGTTAAAAGGTGTTAAAAAAGAGCAAAATTTTTGAATGAAGCCTACCAACCGCCCCTCAATAAATGACGTGTGACGACAGTGTATTGAAGTGGTCGGTAGAGAGATAGTAGTAGTAGTAATAGTGGTGGTGGTGGTGGTTTGGTGGTGGCGTCGAAATGGTAATTAGTTGTTTCTTTAATTGCTAATAGCAGTAGCTGCTCTCTCACCCTTTCTCTCTATCTCTTTATAAAATGGGGCGTGGTGTCTAACTTGTATTTTGTGACGTCATCCATTGACGCCGCCGCGACGCGAGTACGGAGCGCGTACCGGCGCCAGACATCGTTATCGACCCGACCGAGGTCAATATACCCGTCTCTACCCCACCCTACACATCTTTCTATCCCTTTAAAATATTATCTCTGTCTGTTTTGTATCCCTTCTATGTGTAACGGTATGGTGACAGCAGCGTCGCGACGACAGCCACATATATAGACAGACAGATGCATTGTTTTTCTTATTTGTCATTACGCATTAGTAATTTCCAACTTTTCACGGTAATCCCACTAGGGAAAATATTCATTTATTTTCTCTATTAATAGAGAATTTATCGAATGTATACGCAACAGAAACTCTATATTATTTGTATACCAAGTAAAGAAAGTGCGTACATTTTGCACTGTGCGTGAAAATCCAAATTATAATCAGGAATGTAATTTTTATAACCTTGTGGCGTCACTACACCCGTCCACTTTCCGTAATCTTCCAATTTCATTCGAGATGTTGGGATAAAGTTGATTTTTGCTCCATAGGGACGGTTCAAATCCGGCGTTTAGTCCTTTTTGAAGCTTTTTTTGACTTTGAGTCGTCAAAACGAAGATTTTCAGTTTAATTTCAGAGATGAATTTTCGAGTTTTTGTCCAGTTTTTGGGACGTTAGTATTTAGCAAATTTTGCTCTTAAATCCTGGAGAAAAAAACGATTAAACACTTTTAGTCTGATTTTGAGCAAAAATCTCTAGATTTTTGTTCAAAGTTGTCAGTTTTTTGTCGAAGAATTTTCAGTCCATTTGAATCAATTTTTAAGCAAATCTCTAGATTTTTAGACATTTTTCCCTAGTCCATTAGTTCTTAGTCAATTTTACCAATGCTTGGTAAAAAAACAGACGAATTTTACAATTTTAAAGTTGAATTCTCAATTTTTTAAGTCAGAATTTTGAAACATTTTCAACCTAAATAATCAATTTTCGTCGAAATTTATTTTTAAATCATCTAAAGGAGCCAGTTAAGTCAGCAAAAGGAGCAAATTTAGTCAATTTTATTCAGTTTTCAAGAAAATTTTCTACATTTTTGAACAATAAGAGGACCTGTTCGTTAACGGCAATGTTTTAAAGTATTCTCATTCTAAATCATCAGTTTTTAGAAAAGTCGGCAAAAAGTAAAGATTTAGACACATTTAGTCTAAATTTTGAGACCTTTGGTTCCGAATCTATAATTTTTTTTGGACAATTTTGTTCTTAAAAAATAAAAAGGAAACGATGCAAGCACTTTTAGACGCCTTTAAACTTGACTTCAAGTCTAGGTTTTAAGATATTTTTGTCCTAAAACTAAATTTTTTAGCCTAGTTTTAGTTATTGAGCCATCAAATCGAGAAGATGCAAGCTATTTGAAAGAATTTTAGAGCTGAATTCTTTGTTTTTAGTTAATATTTTAAAACATATTTTAATTGGGGCCCATTTAGCTCTTAAGGCGTCTCTGATCTATTGTGCAACACAGTGACTTTTAGCCAGGGCTTCGAACCGTTATTTATTTTGTTCCGGTTTTCGTTCCGGTTCAGTTGCCAAAAATATTATCGGTTCGGTACAGGTTTTCGTTCCTGCAAAAATAACGGTCTTTTTGGGGTTTTGGTTTTCGCTTCAATTCCAGATGATCGATTGG
>JAZBGW010002083.1:0-12772 GCA_037464815.1 Mylabris variabilis | reverse complement strand
GTACACCATTTTTAAAGATCAATAAAATACTGAGAAAAAAACAGTGTAAATTTAATTGAACCAAATTTACGAATATTTAGTCTTTGTAATGTGCAACAAAATAGAAATAATTTTATACAAATGATGAATTAAAACAGAATTCGCCTATTTGTGCTGTTTTAAAAAAGAGTTTTAAAATCCACTATTGTTATTGGTTAGCGGCTATTAAAACGGATATTTTACATTTGATTTTCGATTTTATTAAATCGGTTAAATGTATTTTGTTTTCAATTGACTGCAGGCTAATGGATCAAATAGAAAAAACGATTAACATCAGAGAATAAATGGAAAAAGGACTACCAAACAAAATTTTTTTCTCTAAAGATAGTTTCAAGACAAATTACAGATTAATTGTCTTTTATGTAAAGAAATCCTCTGGAGATTTGTCTCTATTTGCAACAATTCTTTATTCAAATGTCAATCTATTACACGCCAATTTTGCATTGTATGCAACTCAAGAGGCGAAAAGTGGTGTTGTAACGATGACAAAACGTTGATAAATTACATCAAACGATAACGTGCATACGTTCTATCAACTGACTGAAGTGTCACAAACAAAAACCTGCTCTACATTATTACAAATACATTAATTTTATTTATTTTGAGATGAGATTCGGAATAGCACCGATTGATTGCTTATTGGAGTAACTAGAAGGAAAAAAATCGACACGATGTTGATTAGTAATTTCGATTTTACTGGGAAATCGAAATTAGTAATTTGTGTTTATAAAGCTTACAATCAAATTGAGTTTGATTTTTAAATGACTAATCGACTGTAGGTTGCTGTCAATATAAACAGTAAATTTAATCTGATTTCACTTCGTTTATAAAGCAGTCCATTACAGTCAAGCTGCTATTGGTATCGAGCTACTTGTAAGCCTCCATGACGACGGTAGACTTCTTTGTAAAGTTTTTTTTTTGAAAAAAGCATCTACCAAATGACAGTCTACTCTATCTCTACTATATTAACTTTAGGCAAACTGCTTGCGATTTTAAATCTCTAGAGAAAGGTTGAAAATAATAAATCAAAAAAAGGAGTTAGCTCTCTATCCATCTGTGTAAATTTTCGCGAAGTACGTAAAAAGAAAATTGAGCTTATTTAAAAAAAATTGTTCAGAAATTAATATAGAGAAAAGACAAACTATCCTTCTGAGAGTCTATTGTGTTTATACCTGGTCCATTGCTTTTAGTACAAGGGATTAAACTATGGCGAATACAAGGAGGAGCATCAAATTCTTCTGTGTACGTTCACGAACTTCAGACTAAAAACAATAACAGACAATTTGAGGGAGTTTGCTGTTATTCATATGGGAAAAGAAAATATTTGCTGCGGGAAATGTTCTCGATGCACCACGTCCTACTGTTTTTTATTGCTTTTGTACCCATAAAAAAAATCATCCGCATGTTAGCAAAATGTAAAGAGACTTATCGCCCAGTCGGTATGTGTGTGCTATGTTTTAGTGCTTGTTCATTATGAGATACATGAATAATTTAATGAGACATTAATCAATACTTTAAACTAAGTGTGCATATGTGTAAATCCCCTACGTAAATACGCAATCAATCATGCGCAAATTAAAGGATAATCCTAAAATGATCGCTTTAATAATTTTTTGCCATTTATATATTCCAACACAAAACGACAGAGTACGATGGAAGAGATTCAGGTATTGTCATTTTCGTCGAATTGCTTTCACAATTTATCTGTTAAAGGTCAATAAGAGTCTCCGATTGTGATTAGTAAAATTCTTGGAATTGTCTCGAATACCCTCAAATTTAATGCCGTGATTGCTTCGGGTCATCTCATCTTGAGCCTGAAATTCATTGTATTATATCAAGCTTTATAACGATGGAAAAAATAGGTTAAGCCTCTCGAGCCCTTATATTATCCTACCATCATCGGCCAGTCCAATAAGTAGTCGCTGAAAAAAAAAATGTTTCTTTCGGAAAATCGCTAATTGAAAAAAAAATTGTGCAATCAATAGCCATATTGAGATTTAATGTTTTCCGTTTTTGTGGAAACACGATAGGCGTGCATTGAACCGTTACTATTTATCTCGCACAATAGTTTCGTGTTGTCTATGTTCAATCCAGGATTCCCAACAGGACAAGGATTTATACTGCATCCCGTTCCAAATGTTCCAGATGTGGTCGTATAGTTTACATTTACGATATCACCACAAAATACAACTTTACTTGACTGTAAAGCTGATTTTAGAGAAGACGTTGAACTCGTATTACAAATGAGTCAAAACAAATACACTAATCTAAATAGATCTTTTCTGTCTATACAAGAGATTAACAAGTCAATGAGCATAACAATACAGATTCTTCCACTATCTTAAACTATCATGTCTAGATAGAAGCTTAATTCTAATGAGAAAATCCAACAAGATGATTCGTTTTAGGGAAAACATCACATTATTGTTGTATCTGTGCAAAACTTGAAACAGCAATCCACAATTCAACAAGTGGAATAATGGGAATTATGAAAATTTAGACTTCTTTTCAAAACGCTCTTGTGTACATTAAAATCTATATAAACCTCTTTATCATTTACCTAGTCTTGTTTACGATCATTTTGCATGACAGTTTCTAGGGATCTATTCAAGCGATTTCATAGACGCATTAATTTTGAAGATTATGCTTTCGTACATATACACACACATCATTTAGTATAGCTCCTATAGCAAAACAACTACGTCATTCTCATTGTTACCAACATGAAGTAAAAACGAATTGTGATTCGCCCACGAATTCCGGACGTATTCAAAGCCTAACGGAATTTTTAATTGTGATCTTTCCAGCAGTATCAACATAGGTAATTGTATTCAAAATAATTTTATTGAAACAATAACAGCAACAATCCAGCAATGTGTATCTCTTGAATGATAGAGTAGTGTGCCTTTTACAGATTTTTATCTTGTACAATGCTAACAATAACTGGGTATTGTTTGAATTTTAAAGCAATGTAATAGCAATACAAAAACAACAAGGAAAAAATTCAAACGTTTTCGGTGCTACAATAGAAACAATAAGGTTAAAAATTTCTAAACTGTAAGAGCTGAAATATCGAATAGAGAGGTTGTACAGAGTAGAAATTGCCTTCATTTCAAATCATATCATCTGATATTTATATCGCTTCAAAGCTTCCATATTTAAGTTTTTATTGGAATTTTAAAGATGCTCTTTATAATGCATAACTATCCTTTCATGGCACAAGAGGAGGCCGTCTCAACAATACTTATTGCAAATTTCATGAAAAAAATACCAAGCTTTTTATTCTGAAGACTACAGAAGATTACGAGTTTTCCGCATTTCGAAGTCATTTATTCCATTTCCGTTCAAATTGTTATTATTTTTGAATTTGTAATCAGAGTCCGGATTTCGGCTTCCTAGAACGTGCCAGGGAAAACTAATCTCTAGAGAAATTTCAATGTAGCAGATCGTAAATTTCCAATGCAGCCACGTGGTCTTAACATAGGTGTTTGATTTTAGTGAATTGCTCCATGGAAACGGTTATTTTCTCACAGCAATATAAATGAGAAAATTATCTACATATCTATATTGATTTACTAATTTTATTAAATGTTAATAACGGAAATTTGAGTAGAAGTATGAAGCTAATCTCGAGTCAAATGCACAAAATTCTAATTGAATAAAAGCACATCTGCAGCAAAAAAGTTCGTTATCAAACTAACAACAGAATGTTCCACCCTAAAGTTTCATACATATTAATTGAATTTAAATTGAAATCGTAGAGGTGATTTTGAGGTATCTACATTATCGTTTTTGTTGTTTTACACTCTCCACATACAAATAAAATTAATTGTTTCCAACTAACTTTGAATAACATAGAAATGTTCCACGCTTATATTATCATCGCACTTGCATATGGATGAGAATTAAAAATAATTAAAACAATGACCGTTGAGGGAAATTTGCTGATCTTACACTTAAAATTAAATCTATTATTGTTGTTGAAAAAAAATACATCAAATTAACTAAAACCTTCTTTGCCCGTTTATTACAAACGTAAATTTAGTCGCTCTAGTTTGCTTTTTTTCCTTCTAATTGGAGATTTATGAAATCATAACCGAGATCAAGCTTTTAATACGCTCCAGACAAGCCGTCATTGCTGATATAATTGAATTGTCACGATCAAGATTAGACGGGGTGTAAGAAATAGAAAGGACATATTTTTTCCCTCTGCCGCTGTCACAAATGAGTCACATTATACGAATGGAAAAAAACTGTCACAAACAGAAAATTTACTCTAATCTGTTTTGCCGTTTTCCGGTAAAGTTATTAAAGAAAAAGTAGCAATAGAACGAAACATATCGTTTGTCAACTAGTTTATAAAGTAAAACTGTTATTTTTCTTCCATCTATTCTGAGTTTTTGCAGCAAAATCAATATTGTATCCGAATTTTAGTTATAATATCGAAGATGTGTGTGAATAGAAAACAAAGAACGGCAATACAAATCGATGCCAGAAATGTGTTTGAAATGTGACATATGCTAACGCAACGGTGAAACTCTGAAAGAGCATAAAAGAGGAACTTTCAACTTTGAATCCGACTTGACAAGTTAATATCGGCTGTCTTTCGTTAAAGAAGAAAGATAGAATAAAGCAAGTTGCTCGCATAAAGAAGCTCAATAAAATACCATTCCTACTTTAATAAGACTCAATTCCCGAGGATATGATTATGTTAATCTTTTAATCTGTTTTAATTGATAGCAATGAAAAATTAAACAGCCACCTTCTACAGGAATACCTAATTGAACATTTGTGACAAAAATAAAATTAACAAAAATGAGTCTCGAGTCATGTTTTGTTTATTAGTCATTAAGGCAGATGTAGTATAAATAAAAAGAAACAGGAAGCAATCAATCAAATAAAGTCCAAAGAAGATTATGCTTGAAAATAAACAAGTGTGAATGATGTTCCTATTCACCAGTTCTTTTTGTTTTTCATGCTCAAATACATACGAGACTAATCCATAATGCCTATTCAACAACTTTATAGGATGAAAGCTTGTCTCTTTTGACGACACAAATAATATTATTATCGTTCCACGTCAATTTCTTTACCACTGTGATACTCCAAGTACGTTTAAAGTTTTTAGCCTTTATAGAATTTGTAAGTTGGTAAGGACGTAAGACAATTACCATTGTTGAGCGTAAGCCCCAAAATAGTTGGATGTTGTGTGAAAAACGTTTCAATTAAAGCTCGAAATACTGTAAAATATGTTAGAGGAAGCAAATTTCCACAATTTGATGCAAAATGGATTTTTTTCTTAGCATCTATTTCTGATCCAATGAAAGTAATCATGGATAATCATCGAGTGATTTTGCGAGTGGTGGAAATTTTCTAACAATTGAATGAAGCTTGTTATGTGAACTGTTGTTTCTTGTTGTTGGAACCGGACAAAATAAGTTTGATAGTTGGAAGTTTTTCCGTTGTAAATTCGTTAGCTTAGTTTCCAAAGCCTATAAAACTCCACACTCTCTATACAGAATACCATCAAGCTGTTTAGTATTCAAATCTAAATACGCTGAAAATCAAATAGTATCTCAATTTCGTACAAACGAAGATAAAACCTCAATATTAGTTTGCTTTCAACAACCAGTAATTTTGTAATTTTAAAAGTAATTTTCATTAACGCTCTAATACCTGCAATACTCATCTTATATTTCAATATTTAACATCTATATTTAATAAAAACAACTTTACCAAACAACTTTATCAAATAAAACACATCTCGAAATAGCAATTAAATTCCGGAAATTGTGCTTAAAGAAGCCTTCATAATATTTCATAAGTGACGTTTATTGATCAACCGAAACCGAGAAATTGGAGATGAGAATGTTAAATTGACGTTCCACTACAAGACAACGTCTCAATTAATATGATCGAAATCGATACTTTAGCGCAACTTCAATTGGTTACAAGAAAAACCGAAAAAAAGCCAAAAAAGCGCTTGAATACAAGTGTCAAATTCACACTGTTTACCTGGCGGAACATTCGTATGTGAAATAAAAGATAAAAAGCATCCCTAACAATCAAACTAACAATGCTAGTAGCTAAGACAATAACTATAATAGCACTTGAACCGTTTCTGTCCTTATCCTTCATGAGAAATATACAGATATACAGGATTGTTCTTCTTAAAAGTGCGCAATTCTTATGGAACTCCTATTAATTGAAGAGCGATTTGAAAAATATTTCAAGGATTCATAGGAGAATGTCTAGAGATCATTTTAGCAAAATTACAACCCCGTATCTCATTTGAAAGTTGGTCAAAACATACTCATTTCTGACAATATTACAATTTACCGAAACGAGCAAAGCACGAAAAACCACTAAGAATGACTCGTAGATCCTCCCAACTGTGATTGTTTTCGTTTTCCTTCATTTCATTCCAGAACAGGTTTTGTATTCTCTCAAGAACGCAATGGATAAAAACGAAAAAAATCACTGTTGGGGGGTCTACGAGTCATTCTTAGTCGCTTTGCGTGCTTTGCTAGTTTTTGAGAATTGCGACATTGTCCGAAACGATCGCTTTTTGAGCAACTTCTAAATAAGAAACAAAGTTCTAGCTTTGTAAAAGGATCTCCAGGGCCCTCCTTACAAATCTTTGAAATATTTTTCGAATCGCTCGCAGGCTAGTAGAAGTTTTATCGAAACTGACCACTTAAAAAAACACCCTGTATAGTTACGTTTTAGTTGCGATTCTTTTGGCTGCAGTTTAAAGTTGTAAGGTGTAGCTAGTTTCGTAAATTGTACAACAAGAAATAGAGAATTCCGTTACAATAAAAGCTTGCCTATGATATAAAATATGTTGGAGGAATTTCAATACTTGATACATCGTATGAATGATGCATGAATCTTGTATAGCTTTCAATAGTTTGGCATTCTATTTAGTTACCGAACATCCAATTCCCAAGCAGTCAAATATAAAAAAAAACACCAGTTGATAGATGCTATTAGTCTATAAGCATAAATGCTTAAAACTGCACTTCAGCAGCATATAAGTTGTTAATGAAATAATTACGCTTTATTGAGTTGAACTTTACAAAATTTACATTAGAAATTAGGTTAACAAATAGGTACAAGAACTTGGTGCGTCCTTTAATAGCGTAAAACCGTCCCTTTAAATGACATAATTTATACGCATAAACAAACGTTTGTAGCATTTCGAATTATGTAACTGCCTTAGGTTCATAAATTAATGGCTCTTGCCGGGCGATTTTTTTTTAAATTGACATTAAAATTAAGTGGCTAATTAGAATATCTGGTACACAAACGTTCAGGTTGGTAATACAAAATTTAAGCCCCTTGTGGGTATTCGAAATAGACAAATCACCTGGGGCTCCGACTATATGCGCCCCTATACATATCTCTACCTCTTTTCTAAATTGCCACCATCTTCCAGTATCAAATGGGACAATAAAATTTATTTTGCTTAAGGTCTTCCAAATCTTTAATGCGCCACTGTTTTTCTATGTCTGATAAATTTAATTCTCCCCATGCATTTTCCAACCAAATAAAAAACAAATCATCTTTCGAATTTTGTATCAAAACTTACATGATGTGTCGTGTTTCGTGACGTATAGAAATACCAAAATAAAAATACTGGATCCAAAACAGACAAAACTTACAAATATACGAATTTTAAGTGAATGTGTGAAAAGAATAGAGAGAAAAGACATAGAGAAATGTCAAAAGTAAAGACACAGAGACAGCAAAATAATTTTTATACTCTACTTCTAACATCAAATGAATCTAACACAATGATATATACGGGGAAGATTGGAAAACTTTGCAAATTTTTTTCATTTTCAACAATTTATGAAAATGAAAAAATGTCAAATTGCAACGAAAATGATTTATTTTATATTTCCCTTTAGTCTCATGCTTTGTGTTAAGTAGAAGATGGTGTACAGATAAAAACCATCAATTTCCAGGTTAAATTCATTGTCTTCTCTTCTTCTTTTGCACCGCTAGAGATGAAACGAGCAGACTCAAAAACAGTTTTCACGCTGTCTGTAATCATTCGACTGTTTTTCTTTCCACTCCAAATAATCAATGAATTCATTAGCGTCCCAACTGTTTAAGTATCAACCTTTATCGTGTGTTTTTTTTACATTGTTTTGTCGCCTATGCAAAAGCTCACTATAAAGTTTATTTATTCGAAAACACCATTCTAGAATATACGTTTTTGTAGTAGCGTGAAGCTCGATCTAGAATCTAGACTAACTAAATTACCATAATAGCTTCGGCTGAAATAGAGCAATGACTGATAAAGAGAATAGAAAGGGGAAAAAAGCTAACTTGAAGTATATCAGCAATTTTAGGGAAAATGAACGTGTCATCTAACACAGTCATAAATACCGACCCAAATTTCATGGAATTCTGAAAGTGTAAAGATACGCTCCTTAAGGTAAATATCTACACGTATTAAGGGGTGAAACACTTGACACTTATGCAAATGTGTCAAATTGAGTTGCTTTTGAAACAGTCTCCAACTTTCAGTTTGTATTGTTCGTATTTTCTGGCTTACTATGGAGCTATAAACAATTGCAACAATATAATTTCAAGATGTTGCCTTCTGGACTTATAAGTTAAGATGATAACAAGAGGAAATATACTACAGTACGCTTGTTTGAATAAATTCTATTCAAAGTTGAAGATAGAATACCCTTTAAAACTATCCAACTGCAATTATTTGATGATTTTATTCTGACATTGACGAGAAATGAAATTTCAGGAACCAACGATGCAAACATTCGATTTCATCAAGAAATCGGCTGATAAAGATGTAGTTTTTTTAAAGACACAAAAATTCAATTAAACTTTCATATACGGTAATGGAATCAATAAAATTAAACAAGAACAATCTGTATTTTCACAAAGCTGTTGAACCCAATCCTGAAAACAGTAATAAAACATCAAATTTAAGTGGACCAATGTTGGTAGGTCCAGGTTTTCTTTACTGTAGAATCTTTGTTAAATTCTCATTTAATCAATTTATCCGATGTTATCCTTTCTGTCGTTACCCTTACGGATAATTAACCGTAATTCAGTGATTGTTTATTGAATTTTCGGAGTGAGACATGTAGGTACATACCGGGTGATTCACTGAAAAAGAAAAGTTCTTATGACAATTCCCTTTGGCGAGCAAATCGAAAAATATTGCAAGAATTTATAGGAAAGTCCCTAGAGAATATTTTAGCAAAAATAGAACCTCGTCGGATGTTGCGATTTTCCAAAACGAGTAAGCACGAAAAAAGACTTTAAAGTAGTTGAGGATTCTCCCAACATTGTTTTTTCTTGTTTTTCCCCATTTTATTCTGGAATATTTCCCATTTTTCCTAGGATGCGATGGAGAAAAACGAAAAAAAAAAACAATGGTGAAAGGATCCTCGAGTTTCGCGTGTTTACTTCGTTTTTCAAAATCGTAACCTTGGCGAAAACAAACGTTTTTTGAGCGACTTTTAAATGAACTACGAGGTTCTAAATTTGCCACCCTACGAATCCTTAGAATATTTTTCGAATTGCTCGCCAAATATTAGGAGTTGCCATGAGAACTTTCATTTTAGATGAAACACCCGGTATTTATGGGTAAATTAATATGAAAATCTTCTATTGTATTGTACAAGAATCATTTAAGATTTTCAACAATAGAACTCTATTGATTCTCGCTTATAACCAACGTATTAATTTCTTAACACATTAATGAACAATAGAACATAAATTCTAACCGTTGTCACTGTAACTAGATGTGAAATTGAATGATATTATTGAAATAAAGCTTGTTTTTGTTTCAACAAAAGCACACACTACAGAAAAACAGGTAACAATTGTTAGAGATGCAGTATAAAAACGCTGTCAGTTTATTCTTCTCGTATATCGTTTATCAGAATAGCAATATTATTAGATATAACTGACTTTCTGTACTTGTTGTTCGATTGATGATGTTTTAAAACCTTATTGCTTTTAACAACAAGGCAAAAAACAACACAATTGTATACGTTGAGGCATTCAAGTTCTATACCTGCCTGAATTCAACTAGAAATAGATTTATGATTGGAAACTTTTGTTGTTCTATTGATCGTACATTTGTTGTTTGCCCTAACAAATTTCAATTATAACTTTATTTGTTTATATCGCAAACACGTTCTTTATTTTTCTTGTCAAAAAGTTTTAGTTATGCCAATTCAATTTGACGAATAAATGGACGAGCAAAAACACATAGGTCGATCTAATGTACAACCGAGTGCACTAAATATGTGACGATTGTTGTTACATTATCCGAGTTTACAATCGATTTTTTGTTCCGAGCAAGTAAAACGACAAATTTGTGTCCTTACACCATTCGATTTCTTATCCGAGTTGCCGCATCCGAGATTTATTCCGAGGTTTTCATCCGATTTTTTCAAAATAAAACGGTCTCTAATTCCATCCGAGTTTTGGTCCGATTTGCCAAAAAGTGTCATGCGCAGATTGTTGTTTTGAGAATTTTAAACACCAATGATTTCTAAAAGTTAGCGCCTGCGTACACATGCAAATGACTCGAATAATGTAAAGATGAAAATATCTCGGATCCGAGATGAATTCGGATATAAAGCCGAATAGAAAAATCGCATACAAGACTCGGGTAATGTAACGGGCTTACGAGGGAGGTTCTTACAATACGGCAAATGTTTATCAGGTCAAAATTTGGAAGGAAAAATGTCCAACCAAAAATTGTAGGTGGGACTACGGGTGTTATCTTGTATATTTACAAAATAGGTAATTGCTTCTCTATTATTATTAGAAAGTAACTGTTACTGCAATTTCAAAAATCAAAAATTTACTTTACCCCTATCCGTTCCTATCGCCTTCTTCCCTTTATGATGGTGAAAGCTTGGTTTACACAACCAAAAGAAGAGGTATTTCTCGCTCAAGAGCCATCACATATTCCGCGCACTCGACTGTACATCTAACGCTTTCGAGTTGTCGCCTGTTTTTTCGNNNNGGGTGAATTTCAATCGGACTATAGAAGTTGTAGTATTAAAGTCCAATTTAATAAAGCTAAAGCTCTACATTTGTGATTTGAAAACGTAACGAAATTAGATACAAATTCCGCTCTTAGAAAACAAAATGAATGGAAATGTAAAAAAAAGTCTTAACTAAATTCCTTTTGTGAAGGTATTAGAAACTAAGTAATTGAATTTGTAATAGAACGCCGAAACTGAAGAAAAAAGAGACACGTGTACAGTAAGAGATGTCTTACGAACAGATGTTGCAAGCTTTTCTCCGCTGGTGAAAATTAGATAACGGCGAATTTTCTTTAAATCGGAAAAAATGACAATATTCGGCTTTCTAAAATATACACAAGTGTATTTTATAGATTTTCAAATTTACATGGCAAATATCCAACTAACCACTTATTTAAAATAGTTAATGTTCTGTTTTAATACTCAATTTATCGTGACAATAAATTATAATTTCGGAATTTAATTTAACATAGAGTAATTATGATTTTATATATCAACGTATATGACCTTTCGTATAATACCTGACATATCCATCTAAAATTATAAGCAACTGGAATATAATCGAAAACAAGGTGGACGATATGCGAACATTATTTAGGTCATCTTTGGACCAAAATAACATCAAATATGAAGCTGTCTCGTTTGCTTATTTAGTTCCTTATAGTTGGCTTTCGTGTAGTAGTTTTACGATGGGTAAATATGCTGCTTAAACAGAAGTTGTTAATAAAAATTACAATGCCAACCACAGATGCTTGTGAAATCTCTGGTAAAACTTTTCTTTCAACTCTCTTAGTTGTTGTGAATTTGTGATGTTTATATGAAAAGTTCTTGTTAGACATAAATTATAAGAGATTTGTTGAAACAGAACTAGACTCTTGTTAATTCTGTAAATGCAAGGAACAAGGGGATTTATTCAACGAGTGTTACTTCTTTTTATCAATTATCAAATTATCAATTTGAAATTAAGGATTACAAGTTGTTGGTGTTTGAGAAAGTTCTTCAAGAATTTTAAAACTAACTAGAGACATGGTAGTTCGCTTGTGGAATCAGTAGAAGACAAATTACAAATTTCCTAATTGAAAATAAAAAGGAAACGTATTAGAAAAGCGGTTAGACAAGCAATTTCACCATATTTTGACGAAAAAATTGATATGAAGAAAATTTGGAGTAAATAGATGGAATTTTAATTATGAAAAAGTAGAATTTTTAAAATTATAATTTTCGTTGTTTTTTTTTACTAGTACTTTACTTCCTACATGATCAATCGCAGAACTCTAATTTTTGTTAGTCCTGTAAAATTCTCCTTGAATATGAGAAATGGTCGTTTCTATCGTGAAATAAATTTGCATATTTGATATCAATCATAGATCTTGAAATTACATTAAACCACGAACGAATTGAACGCTTTTTGTTTACCTAATTAGATTAAGGAGAATCCGGAGCTGCAGCGTGAGAAAACAGTAAATTTTCAAACAGCGATTACTCGCTTGTTTTTCAAGATATTGTCAAAAATTGATGTGTTTTGGATAGAGCATTTCATGGTACATCCTCCAAAGCTTTCTACTTTGGAAAAATGCGATCAAATTCTGAATGGCAGATAAAAAACTTGGACCCTTTTTTTCGTAGATTTTCCTTCATAACTGGCCAAAACTTGGATAATATTATCGATTTTCAATATTTTTCAATTG
>JAZBGW010002082.1:0-12775 GCA_037464815.1 Mylabris variabilis | reverse complement strand
TTACCCGATCGATTATTAACCCCGGATCGATTAGTTGAGGCGGTGGTACCGGTGTCTTGCATACCCAAAGATAAAATGTAAATATTTTCTTTTATAATTCTCTATATTTTATTGAATTTTGTTATTTTTTTGCAATAGAAAAACAAAGAGGCCGTCGAAATTTCGTCGGACGAATTCAACAAATTCGATAACAACAACGGCAACAACAAAGATTGATGAGAATTTCTTCGTGAAAAAGTCACGTCGTAAATATCGTAAACGTATAAAAGTCGACGAAAATCTCGTTGATATTGATGAAGACGTTGGTGGTGGTGGCGGTGGCGGTGATGATGATGACGATGAAGATTGTAAAATCAAAGCGAATCAATTGATTGAACTATCAAAAATTGAACCAGCCCAAAAGGAGGCATGGCAAAAACATTCACAATTTCTACATACATATGTGAAGAATTGTGATGATGTACGTGATTGGTTAGTTGATCGTGTTATTGAATTTATAAATAGTATACCAGATTGCAATTTTGATGTTGATCAATTTAAAATGATGAAAATTGATGGGGAAGCATTTCTATCGCTTAGTCAAAAAGATTTGTTAGATTTATTACATATGAAAATGGGACCTGCTGTTAAATTATATAATATTATTGTTTTATTAAGACAGAAAGTTAGTCAAAGCCTTTTTCATTGAGCTCAATTTATATAAAATTATTTGTGTATATATATAAATATTGTATTATAATATATTTTATTTGAATTAAATTTAAAATTTCTACAGTTTAAAAGTAAGTTCGAATTTCGCGCCGTTTCACCAACTACCAATCCATTTAAATCATTTGTCATTTCTGTTGCACTAGTTGAAATCTGTATATTGAATAGTTCTTAAACACCTGTATATAGAAATCACAACCAATTTCATTTACAGTGTTGCTAAGAATAACAAATTTCTTGCGAATTGCAGCTAGGGTTACTAAAAAGCGGTGGGGGTAAGAGTGCGGTAGTTGACGTCATAGTAACGTCATTTTCGGTATTTTGTTTTTTATACAATGCATGTGTATTATACCGTTTTATACGGTATTTTTTGCTGTAATTTATTTTAAAATTGTCGGGGACAGATACTATCACATTACCCCGACTCCAGACATTGGCACCAACATTGGAAGTTGGCCATACAGTTTTTTTAAACATCAAATAAGTTAGCGCCTACGTTTGTCTAGCCACCCACACTTTGGAACTTATCCCACTTCAACTGCATCTGTTGAGAAATTTTTTAACAAAATTACTCGTTCAACATAAGCCAACGTTGGGGCCAATGTGTGGAGCCGGGTTTAGGGCGAGGCCGGCTCCATACATTGGTCTCAACGTTGGTGTACGCACTGGCTCATCTTGGACGAGTAAGTTTTTTAAAGCGTCCAGACATTAAGACCAAGCTCAGTTATTTCTAAACAGTGCCAACTTCTCAACCGATGCAGTTAGAATGAGATAAGTTCGAACGTGTGGATGGCTAGACAAACGTTGGCGCCAACTCTTTTGATGTTTTGCTAAAAAACAAACAACGCATGGACAAATTCCAACGTTGGTGCCAACGTTGGAACCAATACCTGGAGCCGGCGTTATATTATACGTTTATTGTTAGCGGATTACTGATCAGATACGTACACAAAAAATGAAATCCCGTATTAAATTCGATATTAAGACTTTTAATACATACGATATTTAATGTATTATTCAGCTATATTTTACGCACATCACTAAACGTAAGTAATTTTCAAGAGAGCGGCAGCGTTGTTATTGTGACGTCATTTCAGTGTTTTAATACCGCTTCCTAAGAAACTGCAGCTTAATTAATTATAATTACATTGCAAATTATCTACTCTGAAATTACAATAAACAAATAAATTACGATTATAATTAGTAAAATTAACAACATAGATCTACAAGAATTACTAATTAACGATTTTAAAAATATGCACCGACGACTGATTCTTCATTGATCTATCTCTTTTGCACTCAATCAAATCAGTGCTTTGAATATTTTATCCAATGAACTGTATATGGACTATGTATGCAACCAACTTCACACGATACGCCCCACTTGGCCTATTTCTTCATAACCTCAAATTATAGAAAAATTCAATAAATTATTATTAATTATGAATAGTACCAATAATAACAATACATCGGCCGTTCTAGATGTGGTAATTGAAAATAAAGAAATTCCATCAATATTTAAAGAGCATGCTGATTGTGATCGGTCGAGTATTTGTAGTGGGTCCATTGATAATTCACTTGTAAGATTGTTATTTTCATAAAGAAATTATACTAAATTATTATTTGTTTAAAGGTACAATCACCAAGTTTAGATAGTTTTTCAACACTGCAAGATATTGAGAATTTATCCGAATTAATAATGGATGAGAATTCGGATTTGTGTGTAAAAATTGATAATCCACAAAAGCATCTAGAAACGTTAGAAACATATATAACGTTTCGTATAACAACAAAAGTTGCACGTATCGAATACTCTGATAATGAATATATTGTTAGAAGGCGTTATAATGATTTTATATGGTTAAGACAGAAATTAGTTGAATGCCATCCATTCTGTATTGTGCCTGTAATACAAGACTAAACTTTAATTTTGATTTGGTGTGATTCAAATTAAATTTTTCTTATTTCAGCCTTTACCAGGCAAACATTCATTAATAGGCCAATTAGATCGTTATTCTAAAGATTTTATACTACTCCGGATGAAAGCTTTAAACGTATTCATCACAAGAATTGTAAACCATCCGATATTGAGCTGTAACGAGCACTTTAAAATATTTCTAACAGCCAAACAACCTGTAAGTGTTCATTTGTAATCAATTCGTTTTTTTATATTAAATCTTCCTATTCAAGGATTTCAATTTGCACCGCAGACAACGAACTATCTGTACTGAAAATAAGATACGCACTCTAAGTCATTCAACATCAACACATACGGCCTTAAAGGATCGTCATTTAGAATTCGATAAGACGAAAACTTATTTAACTCAATTATCGGAGAAATTATCATCGATTGAAAAAATCTCGAATCGTATCAATAAAGAACGTGTGGAATTCATATCAGAATTAGCGAATTTCCATCCGATTTTCACAACATGGTCACAAATCGAACCGGAATTATCGACACAATTACAAAGTATTGGCAATGCAATTGAACGTAATATGGCAGCACAAAATATGTTTGTACAAAGTTATTCGACAATTATCGGTAATCCAATCCGTGATTTTCTCACATATATCGATGTTGTACAGGAAACTATCAAGAAACGTGATAATTACCAATATGCCTATGAGACTTCTTTAGAAGAATTGAATAAACGGCATATTGAAAAAGATAAATTGATTGCATCATCCCATAATCCGTCCTTACAACAACAATATCAACAATCTGCAAGTTTCTCATTGTGGCGACAACCGAAATATGATGAAAAATTGGAAAAATTAGGTACATGTATACCGCAACTATTGAAAAAAGTCGAAGCAAATCAAGATAGTTTAGAATGTGCTAATGAATCGTTGAGGAGTGATTTAGAACATTGGCAGATTGAGAAACAGCAATATTTAAAGAAAGTACTCATTGATTTTGCTAATAAACAAATTGAATATTATCAAACGATTGTGAATGCATGGGAACACGTTACAAATGAAATGGTCGCTAATAACAAATAATCTCATTGATATTAACAGATCTCTGATTATAGCGGGTGATTCACGTTAAGCGGAAAGTTCTTATGGCAACTCTTATTTTATTTGGCGAGCGATTCGAAAAATATTTGAAGAATTTTTGAGGGGATCCCCAGAGCACATTTTACCGAAATTAGGGCCTCTTATCTCATTGGAAAATTGATCAAAAACGCCAACCAATTACACGCATAAACCGATTAAAAATCGCTTGTGGATGGATCGCGTAAAATGGATTTTTCTCATTTGTATCCTCGAAAATTTGAAAAAACCTTGGTGGAGATCGATCAACGAAAAAAATAATGAATCTAGTGAGTCACCTTCTCTGTTGTTTACTATTTTTAACTCGATAGGGAAACATTGTTTATGTTAATTTAGTGTTATTGCTCTTATTCTAATTTCCTCTAATGTAAAAATAATAAGTCACGTACTATTTGTTTCTAATGTATCCATTGTCGAGGATTTTCTGTTAAAAAAAACACTTAAGGGAATTCCGGACTTATATGTCGATTCGGCGTGCGAAAATAGTTAATTTTCAAACAGCGATTACTCGCTTGTTTTTTAAGATATTCTCAAAAATCGACTTGCGTTGAATAGAGCATTTCAAGGTGCATGGTCTAAAGCTTTTTATTCTGGAAACAATGTGATAAAATTCTGAATGGCAGAGGTAACTCTTGGACCCTGTTTTTTTCCTACATTTTCATTCATAACTGGCTAAAGCTTAGCCAATATTATCGATTTTCAATATTTATTAGTGATTTAGATAGTAAATTGAAAGAGCTTTCCAAAAATTTAAGAATTTTCCCAGTATGTTAGTTTTCCGATAATTGAAGAAATTTAAAAAAAAATCCAAACACGATGCCATACATGATTTTCAAAATAGAAAATCATACTCTCGGAATTAGAAAGGTAATGTGAAAGTCGAGGACATGTCCTCTGCTTTCACATTACCTTGCTAAATCCGAGAGTATGATTTTCTATTTCGAAAATTATGCACGGCATCAGTTGGAAAAAAATTTAAATTTTCTTCCGCTATTGGAAAACTAACAAACATATCGGGAAAATTCTTAAATATTTGGAAAGCTTTTTCAATTTGCTATCTAAGTCAGTTGAAAAATATTGAAAATCGATAATATTGGCTAAGTTTTAGCCAGTTATGAAGGAAAATGTACGAAAAAAACACTGTCTAAGAGTTTTCTCTGCCATTCAGAATTTTAGTACGTTTTTCCAAAACAGAAAGCTTAACAACATGCACCTTGAAATGCTCTATCCAACGCACGTCAATTTCTGACATTATCTTAAAACACAAGCGAGTAATCGCTGTTTGAAAATTGACTATTTTCGCACGCCAAATCGACAAACTTCTCCGACTGCCCCTTAATTAGCACAAATAATCTTCCCCTACCGAGTTAAAAATAGTAGGGTGGATGACTTCGTCATTCATAAAGGCGTCGGAAAATCGGTTTCCACTTTCGCATGATATAAAATGAATAAAAACTATTTTAATAGAATCTTGTAGTCATTCTTAGTCGTTTGATGGGTATAACCGGTTAGTGAAAATCCCGACATTGTCGCAATAAAGCGTCTTTTAACCGATTGCCCAGCGAGCTACAAGGCTCTAATTTCGCTAAAATGTTCTCTGGGGACTCCCCTTACAAATCTTTGAAATATTGTTCGCTCGCCAAATAAAATAAGAGTTGAATTAAGAATGTTTCGCCTAACTTGAATCACCCGGTATATCTCGAACATTCCACGATATTGTATTTATTCTAAAATTTAATAAAACTCATTAATTTATTGAAAAATTATGTTGTTATTACAAGAATAGCAGTAAATTGTGAATAGGAGAAGTTTCAATGAATGAAAGCAACATAAAATATAAAGACTTTAATGCTATTTCTTTATAAAATCACAAAAATTCAACATACAACTCTAACAAGTTCACACAAACTCAATCTAAATGAGTAAACACTACAATATTTATTAATTTTTTTTCCAACATATTGATAATTTTAAATTATTAAAACTTGAACAATTTTTTTTCCTGCGTTCTTTCACATATAACAATTTAAAAATCGATTCAAATAACAATAATTTATTCCTACTGTTTTTTTTGATTTAATTTTTTTTTTGAATAAATTTTGATTATTTGTTACGAATAGAAAAATGACTAATAATCGAAAAATTAATAATTTAATTAGAATTAATAAATAATAATAAAAAATCGAAAGCAAACAACATTTACAATAATAAATAATACATTATTTATCTACAATTTTATAAATTTTAATTATTCAATAATAGATGAACAAAAACAGAAAAAAAAGAAAATTACATAATTTCTTTAACTAGATAATTGAAGCTCCTCTATAAACAAAACCTTAATTTAACAGATACTCTGTTGTCGAAATTACTGTTATTACAACATCGATATGATCAATATTATTATCTATTTATTTTGTTTAAATAATTGAGCTTAGATTGGTGCAGGGGATGCAGGAGAAGTAGAATTCGACAAAACGGAAGACGTACGTCTGTTATTACGGATAGTACTATTACCATTATTGTTATTATTATTGTTATCATCATTATTGAAATTATCAGGTGTTGGTGATATTGACATTCTATTATTACACAATCTGGATGGTTGTTGAAATTGTGAACTGTACCTGCATAGAAACACACACACACACAAACACAAACAAACAAATTAGAATCAAATAAATAAATTGTCAAATTATGGCATTATCAACACGTGAAGCTCTAATATTTAAAGAAGCAATCGAAAAAGAGAATAAATGTTTCCAATTGTACACAAACTTTCGGTATAATTTTAAAGGTTTGCAAATTATATTATTTATATGAATTAATAATTTCGATAATTATGTATTTTAGGGAAAGCACTAACTGGTAAATTCTATTCAAAATATGAACAAATTGATTTCACAAAGATTAATGATGAATTGTATGAGAAATTAAAAGATGCATTAGATCGTGGATGGAAAGAGAAAATCTCATGGCCATATACATCAAATCAATATTACGGTTGGTTTACAGAATTATTATTACCATTAAATAAACAAGATAGGCGATTTTATCATGGACGAACTATTAATCAATTCATAAAACAAGAATTATTGATAAAAGCATATCAAAAGAAATTTTAGAGAAAACAACTTACTTTTTCGATTTTGCAGCAGTTGATAATAAATCATCCAAATGATTATCATCAGAATCTGAATAAACTGATCGACCAATTCGTGAATTGTATGTTTGATAACGGTTCGGTAGATTTACATAATCGTTCATTATTGATGAACTTCTCGTATAAGCCCTATTTGATTGTGGTTGTTGTTGTTGTTGGTCTTCTATTGTTGTTGTTGGTGATAATAGACTTGAACGGCGTGTTATCGGCCGATAATCGTACGTATGTCGATCTAATGATCCATAATCTGGTGATTTGTACGTTGATAATTCCCGATATAAATCTAAATCTTTATAATTTCTTGTTAAACTCGGCCGACGTATACGTTTCTTTTCATTGAAACGTGTATAGAAACTTTTTCTACGTATACGATCAATTACTGATTCATTCTCATCACCTGAACATAGATAACCGTTAATGATTGGTGATTGTGGTGATGATAATGCTGTTGTTGTTGTTGTTGTAGATATTGGTGATTGTAATAAATCGTTTGTGTGATGATAATCTGAACAGATTGACCATGAATCACAACTTAGATTCTCATCAGGTGATAGAAACATTGAATCATCTGTTGTTGATGAATTACGATTCTCTTTCAATTGGTTATTACCACCACCAGAACTAGTACTAGGTGTTACTTCTACTTTATTATTACCATTATTATCAGTAGCAATGGTGGGTATTTTTTTCAAATCTAATTTTAAATTTTTACGATCCAATTTCTGGACAGGTTCATTATTGATAATAGTGTCTAAATTTAGACTACGACGATACGAATTTATCGGTAATTTTGATGTTTTCTGTTTCGTTTCTTTATCACCACCACCACCAACAACTGTATCACTCTTTGTTGCATTCTTCATACGATCTAATAATAATGAACGTGGACGTTCTATTTCCTTTAATTCGTCATTATTATTATTATTCTTTTTATCTTCAACAACTTCATTTTTATTACCGTTATTCTCTTTAATTTTCTTCTTTTTCACAACTTTCTCATTCTTCTTATTCTCTTGTTCTTCATATTTCTTAAATAGACCTAAAATCTTCGTCACCGATTTTCTCGATGCTTGTAACGGTTTATTACTATTATTATTATTATTTGTAGAAGTATTAGCGTTAATATTTGGCAAATCTTCAACAGATACAGCACGTTTAATTAATCCACTTTCGGTGCAATGTTCCAAATTTCTAGGTAAGCTTTGTTCACGTAATTTTCGAATTGTATTCTCAACAGCGGATTTTTTCGATTTTAATTCATCATCTTTATTAGATGAACGGAATTTCTCTAATTTCTTCTCAATTGATTGTAATAATTTATTTTTATGTCCACCACCTTTATCATTTTCTATTACTGTTGTTGTTTTATTGTTATTATTATTATCATCATCTTTACGTTCTTTTGACGATTGTCTTGTAAAACCTTTACGTAATTTACCGATTTTCGTTTCTTTAATTAATTCCTTCTCTGGTGATAATTTTACAAGTTTTTCTTTCTCGACTAAATTATCAATTGGGTAACTTTTCGGCCGGACTAATCGTGAAATTTTACCCTTTTTTACAACACCACCACCCTCATTTACTGCTGTTATTGGTGGTATTGTTGTTGGTGGTGGTGGTGATTTAACATTAACATAATCGTGAATTTTCGTCTCTTCAACTTTATTATTCTCTTGATTTGTTGTAATATTAACATAATCTGGAACAGTTTTAACGCTATTTTCCAAATTTTTAATATTATTAGAAATATTATTCAATAATAAATCAGTATCAACAGTTCGCTCTTCAGTTTTTTCGCGTGATGATGAACGTTCACGTCTCAAACGTGATTTACGTTTATCACGTATCTCTTTTAAGACTTTTTGTGTTTCCAATTCACGTTCTTTCTTCTCTTTCACGACAATATTATCGTCTTTCGATGGATCGAAGAAATCTGGACGTAGAAACCGTGAAATACGTCTAGGTGATGTTGTTGTTATAGGTTTCTTTATTTCAGTTTTTGTTAAATATTTCGAATATGGTCGTGATATTGATGAATAACTATCACTATTATTGTCATCATTACGTGATAAACTGTCTGATAGACTGGATTCGGGACTTTTTATTTTCGATTCACGTAAAGATAATGATCGATTAGTTTTCGGTTTTTGTTGATAATTTAAATCATAATCGATTTTCGTATCGTAATCACTAATATTACGTGATTTTATCGGTAGATTTGATTTAAACGGTGATGTTTTAGAATTTATATCAGTATCTGGATATTTTCTTGGTAATATTGTTGTTGTTGTTGGTGATGTTAATGATGATATTCTATCAACTGATCGTCTCATAAATTTTGGATTATTTCTAATATCATCATTCTCTTGTTGATTATTATTATTATTACACGATGCTGATAAAGTTCGTTGTAATTTCTTCAATTCAGACGGTGGTAATTGTGAGAATAATTGTTTTTGTATACGTCTAGATAAGCCTGGTGTTAAATAAGATAATGCTAATGCATCTTCATCGGATAATTTGATATTTTTGAAATCTAAATCTGCTAAATTAAGGTTTTCTTTCTTCAATTTATTATCTGAAAAATTATAGATTTCATCTAATCAAATTCATGTAATACAATTTTCTGTTATATAGAATTTTTTTCAAATTACAAAAAAACAATCAACAAGAAAAATTTAAAACACAAGACCATCTATAATACCTACCTTGATTTGTTAGTGGATTTTTTGGCACAAAACATCTGCAGCTGCTTGAAATAAAACATAAAAAATAAAATAAAACAAAAATTAGTTAAAAAAAAATCATAAAAAAATCTAATCTACAACTTGCTCATGCTTTTGATATCTCTCTTTTTATTGTCTGTAGATATAATTCGGTAGAAATTAACGGGAGAGAAAGGTTGAAAAAACGAAGCAGAACGCGAAACAAACTCAAAAATAAAATTAACAACAATTATCAATAGAATGATTCGATTCACTGAATGTTTATCGTTATTAAATCTTTATGAAACGTGTAATAATGATGATAATAATGACATGATGATGATAAATTTATATTAAAAATAAGAGATGAATTAGTGCATGCAGCCTACCGAGTCTGTGTTGTAGCAGGTAGCCAGGCAGTTAGTGGGTGCCCTTCTGGGTGGCCGATCCACAGGGCACATGCACCGTCACACGCACTCGCGCTGCAACCACAACACTGTCACAGCCATGCTCTTGTATGCCTGGCATATTCTGATGTATTCCCAACGTATTTCTTTTATTATAACACCCAGCAAGTTAATTCGGTTACAATATTGTGCCACCTTCACCAAATTACTCAATCATTTATTAAAATTACTTTTATTAATTAATTAACTATAAACATGCAATTTGTTATAATCAATTACTAAAATACTAACTCTAATTAGTCTATATTTTTTTTGTAAAATTATTTAATTTTGATTTATCTGATCATTATTTGTAAAAACTTACCTTATCGTACAGGCTTTGAAACAAAAATCTGATCTAATCTACAAATATTATTTATTAAAATAGAGGAAAAGCTTTGTAATTTACTACCGATCTGCACAATACTGTAATAACGAATTAATTGTAAAATTACCAAATAAATACATCAAAATACGCTAATAATAAACATCATAAATTACAACTAAGAAAGAAAAAGAACGTTATTCAAGGATCAAAAAACAAATTAACAAAAATTCTCGTTTAAACAGACAAAAATTATTAAGAAAAAAAAATCAAAAATCAAAGTGCAATTTATCTACAAATTCAACCACTTATTTATGGGAACATTTTATTAAAAAATAAAATAAAATAAAAATTAAATATATACGGATGTGTCACAACAACACAAACTACACCGTTCCAAAAAATTATTATTAAATAGACAAAAAATAAAAAATAAATAATCAATATTCATATTTAAAATAGTAGTTTACCTCCTCTGGGAGTTGGTGATTTTTGTTCATTGAAAACACTATCAATATCTGTTGCTAAATCACGACTAACACTACGACGCCATGGTACTGAATTATCAGTTGTATCACGGTCTCTATTGAAACTGCGACCTAATCTTGTGTGTCTGTAAAAAAAAATAGTACTTTACATTTTCTGCCCAAAATAATGGACAATATTTTTTTCTACGATTGAATAGAAACTGTCAATTTTCTGCCCTGTTTTGGAGGTGGAAAGTGTTCAATTACTATAGAGGGTGACCGTTCCTTAGCAACATAAACAACAAGATACAGCTCGTTTCTGATTGGATCATCAACGTGTATAAGAGTGATCTTTTCCACACTAGAGTGGAAATGAGCACTTTCCCGCACTTTGAATAATTTTTTAATACATACAATCAGATTATTTACATGTATTATAATACCTTGCTAATTCTTCTTTATGAAAACGTTGAAATTAAAATTTCTGCATATGGAGTGCTTGATCTATAATCTTCATTTTCGACTTTATGAAGAAGTATTTTAATATAGACAATGTAGACAATGTAGACAATACAAACACTGATACTCAACAAAACTAGTTTTTAAAACATGTCGATGATGAGAAAAAAAAAACAATTGAAAATTTAGCTGCCTTTGATTCAAAGTTACAATTATATTCAACATAATGAAAACAAATTCCCTATTTTTTAACCCAACAGTTAATAAAAATGAAGGTATATTATTGTGGTACCACAAAAAATGTTTTTAGTTAATTACAAAAATAACTATTTTACGATCGTGCAAAGTGAAATTAAAATTAAATTTTTATTTTAAATTAAAATAAACAATGCGTAATTAACAAATCAGAAATGATTTGAAAATCTAGTGAGCTTGATATAGAAAAATGCGTATGTCTCTTTTCACGCCAGGGCGGCAAACTCTAGATACTTTATAGATGTCAGAATAGCATTGAAAATTTAGGGAATTTTAATACATTAAGTTTAATAAAATTTTGAATTAGATTCAAAGGTGGCTATGATTACAAGAAATTATTGTTTACTTGACGACATATTAAGATTATTTTTAAAATTTGTATGAAAGGTGATAGCAAAGTGCTAATGAAGCAACACTGGATTTATTACCAGTAAAATCAAGAAAACGATATGAAATTACATATCAGCGATTTATAGATTTGAATACAAGTAAAAGTGTGACTTGAGTGAGCATTTGTGCAATGTGGAAATATTTCCGCATCGAGTTGTATACCGGTTGCTTAGCAACGCCTCATTGTACTGCAATTTGACGATTTCATAAGCATATTTCTAAAATCTAATTTTTTATTCGATCGTAGAAAAAATAATTCTTATAGTATCCCTATTGACCAAATTGAAAATTCTGAATTGGGCGCTCATCAAAGAAGTGGATTGGTGAACCTGTATCACCAGATTGCTACGCAATGTTTACATACGTAACCTCAAAATTTTGAATTTTAATTGCGATTATTCTTGTTCGTGATTGTGATAATTGTTTTAGTTGTTTCTTTGTTGTTAATTAATTGAATAGTGTTTATTTCTTGTTATTTTTTGTTTGTCTTGATTATTTGAGATTAAAAGACAATTTTTTTTTGTAAATATGATTAATATTTTTAATACGCCCGTAAGATGTATAAAAATGTTAACAACAACACATATCGGTATTCTTACAGAACAAGTGCTGCAGAAGATAAGCAAGATCGTTTAGTTTGCTGTAACAAAATTAGCAAATATGCTTAATATAATAATAAGTAAGAACATTTTTAAATTTCGCGGTTTAATAGGGGTCTACTTTTCATCGCGTAATGACGGATGTCGTTTTTAGCGTGGTATTAATAATACTGGTATGCCATTGCGCATATATGTTGC